>VMDR010005475.1:0-51461 GCA_007922815.1 Macrotus californicus
ATTCTATTCCTTTTCTAGTTGTTTGCTTAGTTTGTTTTTGTTTCTAGTTTAATTCCATTGTGATATATCTGTGCCTTTAAGTTTGTTAAGGTATGTTTTATGATACAGGATGTTTATCTTAGTGAATGGCCCATGTGAACTTGAGAAGACTGTGTATCTTACTATTGTTGGATGAAGTATTCTGTAAATGTCAGTTAGATCTAGTTGATTGATGGTGCTCTTCAGTTCAACTATATCCTTACTGATTTTTCTGCCTGATGGGTATTTCCATTACTGATTATGGGATGTTGAAGTCTCTAACTATAACAGTGGATTCTTCAGTTTTTGCGTCACAATTTTGACACTCTGTTGTCAGGTACATACACATTAAGGACTGTTATGTATTCTTGGAGAATTGAACACTACCATTATGTAATGCCCCTCTTTATCCCGGATCATTTTCCTTGCTCTGAAGTCAGCTTTATCTGAAATGTATATATATCTTTTGATTAGTATTAGCATAGTATGTCTTTTTCCACCCCTTTACTGTAATGTACTTGTGTCTTTATATTTAAGTGTGTTTCATATGAAAAACATATAGTTGATTCTTGCTGGTTTTTAAAGATTTCGATTTATTTTTATATTTTCTATTTATTTATTTTTAGAGAGGGGGGAAGGGAGGGAGACAGAGAGGGAAACATCAATGTGTGGTTGTCTCTCTTGCGCCCCCTACTGGAGACCTGGCCTATAACCCAGGCATGTGCCCTGACTGTGAATCGAACCGTGACCCTTTGGTTTGCAGTCTGGCCCTCAATCCACTGAGCCACACCAACCAGGGCAGGTTTTGCTTATTTTTCACCCACTATGACAGTTTCTGTCTTACCTGGTGTCTGTGTCTAGATTCATTGTTTTGTTTGTGGATGTCCAGTTGTTCCAGCACTATTTGTTGAAAAGACTCTCTTTGTCCCATTGTATTCTTTGTTCCTAGTCAAAGATCAGTTGACTATATTTATGTGGGTTAGCATTTCCTTTTGATTCTTTCTTAGGCTTTTTTTATCTCTCTGCTGGCACTACCCATCTGTTCGTGCATATTATCCAATTTTTCCCTTCGCCCCCTTAGCATGTTAATGACAGTTATTTTAAATTCCAGGTCTGATCATTCCAAAACAATCTGCCATATTGGAGTCTGCTTCTAATGCTTGGTTTGCCTCTTCGGACTGTTTCTTTTTCGCCTTTTAGTATGCCTTATCATTTCGGGCCGAAAGTTGGATGATATACTCAGTCAAAGTAACTGAGATAGATAGGCCTGGAAGTTTTATGTGTGTCTGACTAGGAGTTTCGCTGCGTTTACTATTTGCTGTAGATGTGGTGTTAGAGGCTAAAATGTCCTGCTTTAGCCTCCTCTTATTGTCTGTGAGTGCCCTTAGGAACTTCTAAGTAGGATCTGAGACTTGGAGTTAACTTAGCTGTAAAGCCCTGTTATTACACAGGAGACCTGTTAGGGTTCTGTAGTCCTATGGTTGGGTCTCAATCATTTCCTGTGCCCGAGTTGGGTATCTCCTGTCCCTCTCCCAGGTCAGCTAGGCTGTGGTAGAAGCCTAGTCAGGCTCTGATGAGATAGTTTTCCAAGGCCTTGTTAAGGAGAATAGAGAGGAGGTACGGGTATGTTTCGCAATGGCTACTTTGTTTTCTTTATACATTTTTTTTTCCTAACTCCTCACATTTCATCATTTAGTGAGAGGGAAAGGAAGGAAGAAAAAGACCGAGAGAAACATCAATGTGTGGTTGCCTCTGGCATGCTCTCTACTGGGGTCCTGGCCCTCAACCCAGGCATGTCCCCTGAGTGGAGTTCAAACTGGCATCCTTTCCGTTCACAGGTCAGCACTCAATCCCCTGAGCCACACCAGCCAGGGCCACAATGGCTACTTTTGCTCTCCCCTTGACAGAAGTACAAGGGAATTTTTCTTCAGTCTTCACAGAGAAAACCTGGTAGGGCTCTGAAAGGTAAAACTCATCAAAGTGTGGGGGCCCCTCTTAGAGTCGACCCCCTTGGAGTTTTTAGCTCTTAAGCTAGTCCGTACTGAGCTTCTAGCAATCTTTCCATTACAGTTTTCAAGTGTTCTTACTGGACTGGCTTTACCTGCAGGCTTCTATACTTGGTAAGCTGTGATTTCGTCTCTCCATTTTCAGAACAGCAGTTTGCCTTCTGACTGCAGTTCTCTGATTAATCTAACAATAGGTGATTTTTAAGTTTGCTCGGCTTCTTTCTTGTTCTGAGTGTAGGAGTGACCACTTCCAAGTTCTTGCCATGTCAAACCAGAAACTGGAAGTGTATACATTTCTTTTCAAGTGTTCAAAACACATCTAGGAGAACATGAATCTTTCTGAGGTTTCCGCTTCCCTTAAAATACCTCTGGGCTGTGGGAGCTAGTGCAAGTTATTCAATCCATCTCTTCATTGGTAAAATAAGCCTAACAATACCTACTTTGCTGGATTGTTATGAAAACTACCTGAGATATGGCAAGCAACTAGCAAAGTGCATTGCTCATGTGTAGTCAATAAATGTTAGCTTTCTTTATTATCTCATTTATCTTCATCAGAGTGCTACGCCTTGAATACAGACAAAGTACATAAAGTGTTCCCTAATTTAGAAGATGAAGAAGCAGAAGAAAAGGATTGCCTGCCCTGTGGTCAGTTTGTGGTTTAGTCAGGACCGGAATATGGATTCCATGGTCCTGATCCTGTTACAAGACTCCCTTTGCTTTCTTTTTTTAAGATTTTATTCATTTACTTTTAGAGAGAGGGGGAGAGAAGTTGAAAGAGAGGGAGAGAAACATCAATGTGTGGTTGCCTCTCGTGCGCCCTCTACTGGGGACCTGGCCCACAACCCAGGCCTGTGTCCTGACCTGAAATTGAATCAGTGACCTTTCAGTTTGCAGGTCAGCACTCAATCCACTGAGCCACACCAGCCAGGGCACAAGACCTCCTTTTTGAAGTGCCAGGTAGCAAGTTGCCTGCCCACATTGATCAAAACCTGTCAGAACTCAATTGTTCGCCCATGAAAGCAGTCCCAGGGCCTGCGCAGCTGTCTTTCCCACTCTGATGCATTTGTGGTTTTGCCTACACAAAGCATGATGGTTATGAAGAGGGAATTGGAATGATAGAGAAATCTCGCTCGTTGCCATAGAAACAGATATGTGATAGTGGCAATCCTCGCAGTAGGTATGAGAAAGGTTCTGAATCATATGGAGAAAGTAAGTAGATATATCTAAAAGGTTATAGAATTCAGCAGAAGTTACTGCTTTTGCTTTGGTTCTAGATGCTCATATCTCCCTTCGTGTAGTCCTAGTTCTCTGGCCTTTTCTCTCTAGAAGCCGGAAAGCTACAATGGCCTCAAGCGAAAGAAACGGGTGTGGCAGTTGTAGAGCAGGCATTAGAGGTTCATGTTGGAACTCATAAGAATTATTTACTGGCCATGGTGAGCTATATTAGAACAAAAAGGAACTCCTACTGCTGAGCTGGTGATGTACTTACTCACTAGCACTTGCGGGAAGTAAGATACAATCTAATAACCATCTCATCCATACTCTTTCATCCTCGTTTTTCCCAAGGGATGTGCCAAATGGCCGCTGAGCAGACGCTCTGAGGGCATCTTGGTGACACGAGGTGAAGTGGGAGAAAGGAACGGCTTTGAGCCCCCATTGCTCTCAGCACTTGTCCTGTCATGGTTGTCTTAGAAAATAAAAATAAAAACTGAGAGATGAGAAAAGTTGAAAACAGAGGGTAAAAGAATAGAGATGGCCCTCATTGGTGTAGCTCAGTGGATTGAGTGCCAGGCCTGCGAACCAAAGGATCGCCAGTTCAATTCCCGGTCAGGGCACAAGCCTGGGTTGCGGGCCAGGTCCCTAGTGGGGGTGGGGGCACGGGAGAGGCAACCACACATTGGTGTATCTCTCCCTCTCGTCTCCTTCACTTCCCCTCTCTCTAAATAAATAAATAAAATCTTAAAAAAAAATAAGAATAGAGATGCATGACCTTAACTGCAGCAGGTTGCTAAACTCAACGGAAAACATCTCTTACACGTAATACCACCTACTGTTGCGTATGAAATTCCTTTGCCAGGACCATCGATACAGACATTGGTGATGGGCATACTTGGCAGCCCTGCAGGCCAGAGACTTACTGACTTCCGGTGCGACCTGCTCAGATACAGCCACTGATAGAGCCTGCTCTGAAAGCGGTCACATCACTGCAGGCGCAATGTGAGGACAAAAATGAGATGATAGATGGAAATAGGTTTTATGAACCATAGAACAACATACAAACGCTCAGTGTTATTTTTGTAAGCTCTGTGGTTTAATGTTGTCCAATAGTGTCCTCATGGGAGTCTGGAACAGATTTTCAATACCTGTTTCTCAAGGAAATAAAATTTAGAAGAAAGACAAGAACATCAAATGCACCTACAGAATGAAGAGAATCGAGGCCCCAGGAGGGAAAAACCCGTCCGGGAGACACCTAAGCTGTGTAGTGGCTGTGAGAAATGCTTTGGGTTTTCTGAGCGCCCTCAATTGATTAGAATTATTTTCTTTGGAAGTGAGTCCCAAGAAAACGCTGGTGATTTCATTGTCAATAAAACTGTTGACACTTCTCTTAAAGTGTCTGTCAACTTACGGTAAATCACAGCGAGACTGCATGTGGCCCCCACATGAATATACTACGGTCGCACTGTTTTAATTACTAACCATTTCAGTCACGATAAGGAAGTGACTAAAAAGCGCAAACTGCCGCTGCTCCGCTCCTTCCGTGAAAATGACCCTTTTTTTCCTTCCAGATTCGACCCATGAGACTCCAGATCAGTTCCTCACCTGAATGCGTGACTCATCAATCTCAGGACTCGCAGAGTTATTGGAATGCCGTCCTAAGATTGTTGAGTGCTGCGTTTCTGGACATGTCAGCTCTATGGAGAAGCACCCGTTCACTCACTGCAAAGGCAGCCTGAAAGACATTTTTCTCCCTAGGAAATAGTCTTCCTTGTAACTTTCTTGTTCACAACAGGCAGAAAGACAGTCGGAAACAGACTGGGGGAGTTGGATGGCTGGGAGACACCTTGCCAATATTCTGATCAGTGGCGTGGGGCTCCCTCCAATTGGCTGTGTCTTGGGGGTCCTTCCTGTGACTGTCTTTAAACAGTAAACATTTTCTGTTAATTTCCAGTGACTTAATTTTCCATTTTCTCTTTGTGACAGGTCCAGTTAAAAACAAGAAGAAGGGTAAGTTAAGTTCTTGATTTGATTTTTAAAAATTGCTGTGATGTCATGTCTTTTCTAAAATTAGAAGGAAAACCATCTACGGCCATACCACCCTGAATGCAACCGATCTCATCTGATCTCGGAAGCTAAGTAGGGTCAGGCCTGGTTAGTACTTAGTACGTGGGCGGGAGAAGAACAACATATCCAGAGAGTGGGGTTTTTATGTTCTAGTCTTTCGATGCTGGTGGTCCGTTATTTCATTCAGTCCCATGGGGCCTTCTTGAGTGTTTGTAGCTTCCAAAGGGAGCAGTAATGATCGATGAAAGATAGAGCTGCTTCTCTGGCAATATATGAAAGTTGCTTTTGTTTGCCTCTTTTGCTCCTTCTTCCATACAATTTGGTTTCTGTCTCTTTCCTTTATTCTTCCTTGCTCTTTCCCCTGCCCTTCTTCTTTCTCTTTTTTCCCCCCTTCTGGTATCAAGTCAGTGATCAGGTATGAATGAAGTCCTGAGGTAGCTTGTAGGGACCAGGTATACTACCTCCTGTATCAATACCCTATTTCTCTTTTTTATTTAATTTTTTAAGATTTTATTTATTTTTAGAGAGAGGGGAAGGCAAGGAGAAAGAAAGGGAGAGAAACAACGTGTGGTTGCCTCTCGCACACCCCCTACCGGGGACCTGGCCCACAACCCAGGCATGTGCCCTGACTGGGAATCGAACAGGAGACCCTTTGGTTCGCAGGCCAGCACTCAATCCACTGAGCCACAACAGCCAGGAGTAGCCTATTTCTTGGCCTAAAAGTTTTCCATATCATATTTCTCAGCTACTGAGGGAAGGCATTGCTTGCTTCAGGGTTTCACTATTACTTTCTTTATAATGGAAAAATTAGGCTGGAGTCATAATCTGATCTTTTTAGCCTTTTCAAAGAAGCTCTATTGTGATTCATTGTGCCTGTATTGGGTCAGTAAGTCTCTGGTTTACTCGCCACAGGACTGGCCCAAGGGCTTGTTGTACAAGGGCTTGCTCACTGGAGGAAAACCCAGACAACGGGTTCCACAGTACAGGACCAGGCAATCTGGTTCGCTCCTTAGGACTGAAAGAACCTACTGTGAAACCAGTTCTAAGTATTGTGTTGGCTAAAAAGTCCATTATATTTTTCCATAAAATAAAAGACACATTTTTCCTTTTCACCAATATCTATTGATTTTGATATTTTGAGTATGTCGGCTAAGTTCCTGCTATTGGCTTCTAGTGGGTAGAGGCCAGGAGGGCGGCTAAACATCTTCCAATGCATAAGGCAGCCCCACAGCAAAGAATTATTTGGCCAAAATGTCAGTAGTACAAGAAACTTCACAAACCACTTTTGACACCTTTGATCAGTTTGACAGCACCTTCTCCATACACTGTACAAATCTTTTTTTGCATTTCAGTTGCATTTTTACCTTTGTTAAAATAATAAAGCATAATACACCGAAAATGTTGCGTATTTTCTTCCATCTTCAATATTAAAATGGCTGCACAAAAGTTTACCAATTTTGATAAGTTTTTTTTTTAACGCATGCTAATATGACAGCTGTCACAATACAGTCTAACAAAATTGCTTTGAATGAAGTTAAAGACAACTAAATACTACTAGAGCCATCCTACAACAAAAACTAAACAAACTTTTTGGCCAACCCAATACCTATTTGTTTCTGTGTTCTGACCTAGGAGGAAAATAGAGTGAAATTAATGAGATTTCATTAAAATGTTTTATGTGAAATGATTCCATCTGTTAAGATTTCTGGAGCTTTATGGAATACATTAGCATCCACAGACTAGGCCAAAAAGACTGGCTTCAGCTGCCGACTCCCATTTCTCTGAGCACTAGGGTCCTCTGGTGGCTTGAGGTGCCATGGGCCACGTGGCAAACCCGTTTCCCTGCTATGATGAAGCCGAGAACTGGCCTGGCCTCCTGCACATCTGAGCTGATCAAAGCCAGGAAATAGCCAGAGAGCGGGGAGTCAGTGAGGAAACCTTTCTCCACAGAGCCTGGGCATTCACCAAGATAGTCTGTCTTTGAAGAAAGTATATTTGACTTTCAAACACGCAGTTTTTACCTCTGGTCACATTCCTTTAACACAGAAATTATTACAAGGCCAGAATGCTCACCTGGCTTGAACAGTATACCCTGTGCTCCTAACTCTAGCCCAGGGGTGAGTTTCCTTTTTTCTACTTGCTTGTTCACTAGGTTGCAAATAAGCATTGGATGTTTGTCAGGAATAGAGATATAGAGATGAAGAAAATGGTTCCTGCCCTGACTGATGTGGCTCAGTGGATTGAGAGCTGGCCTGCGAACCAAAGGGTCACTGGTTCGATTCCCAGTCAGAGCACATACCTGGGTTGCAGGCCAGGTCCCCAGTGGGGAGCGCATGAGAGGCAACCACACACTGATGTTTCTCTCTCCCTTTCTCCTTCCCTTCCCCTCTCTCTAAAAATAAATAAATAAAGTTTTTTTAAAAAAAACCTGTGTCAATTCTGACATGGGTAGATCTAATAATGGTTTCATTACTTCCAAATTTCCCAGTGTAGTTAGAATTGTGGAAGTACACATGAATAAGCACAGCACAGTATAAAAAAATACTATCGTAGAAGCATGAACAGCATGCTGTGGGAACACAAAGACAGAGCAAGTCTTCCTTGGGAGAGCCAGGGGCCATCATGTCTCAGAGAAAGCGGTATTTGACCTGGACTTTGGAGGATGAGGGGGAAAGGGCATTCCAGCAACGGGAATAGCATACTCACATTTCTTAGAAGCCTGAAAGAACGTGACATATTTGGGGGAAACTGCACGATCGCTAGTGGTTTACCAGAGGATCGGGCGTGGGTGTAGTGGAAAGCAGCACCCAGTTGCAGTGCTATCCAATGGGTGAGCCCTGCCAGCGGCAACAGAGACAAGGGGCGGGGCTAGGCTAGAACCTCTAGAAGTACAACTCAGCTTTCAGTGCCTCTGGCAGAGGCTCATCACTGCCCCCCTTCCCCTCCCCCACTGCTACCTGACATGCAGACCATTCCTAGGAGAATGCACATGGGCCTTAACATTTACTTTGGCCCAAAGATTTCCATAGACTCAGTGAATAGGCATGTGCCTGAAGAGGTAAATTCAGTTGTTTATTTAATTTCCATTCTTTTTTTTTTTAAGATTTTATTTATTTTCAGAGGGGAAGGGAGGGAGAAAGAGAGGGGGAGAAACATCAATGTGTAGTTGCCTCTCAAGTGCCACCTACTGGAGATCCGGCCTGCAACCCAGGCATGTGCCCTGGTCTGGAATCGAACTTGAGACCCTTTGGTTCACAGTCCAGTGCTCAATCCACTGAGCTACACCAAATGGAATTTTTCCCCTCCCCATCTCTCGTGCATGTGCACGGGCGCAACACACCCTTTTGCTCAGTTGCTTTTAGTTGTTCCTTTAGCAATTTGGACTTTGCTAAAAGGGTTAGCAAAATACTGGAAGGTTAGCTTTGAAAAGAAGGTATACATTTTGTTCATCTAAGGCTACATAGGGCAACTTGCGAAGGACAAAAGTCTCTGGGCTTTTGCATCATGAAGTGCCCTGTTAAAGTGAGGAAATCCACAGAAAGAATTCAGTCCTCACAAATCATCTCCTGGGTCCGGGGGTCATGCCCCTCTCAGACCAGCTTTCAGAAGCTCATTGCCGAGGGGCAGAGGGCACCAGCCACAGAACCAGACCACAACGAGAGCTTCTCCCCAAATTCCATCCATCGTTTCCTAAGTGAACAGTTCTCTGTTTACACTGCAACCACACTTCTCTCGGACTGGGGGAGTTTCTGGCTGTAATTCTTCCACAATTGCATTAGCAATCACGGGAGACTCACAGCCCTGACACTGGAGTTTGTATTGCCCACAGAACGCCCTCTAGCTTGAAAATCCCTGGCAGGCCTGGAAATTCTGGGGCACAGCACAGCCTAATAGGCACCGTCCTGTGTCCATGCCGCCCAAAGAACCATGAGAGAGAAGCAGACCTGGCAGCCGGGCAAGTTTCCCAGCGGCCACAGGGGTAAGTCCTTCCTCCTTAAGGAACCTCACTCAGTCTTGTGAGGAAACTGAGAGAAATCGCAATGGAGAAGCTAAGGCTCAGCAAGAGGAAGGGATTTGCCCAGAATGTGCCCATGTCAGATTTGGGGGCTTACGGCCTTATCTCCTGACTACAGATTCTGCATTCTTTCCACTACACTAGCTGGAATTGAAACTGGGGCGCTGAATAAGCCCTCCTTGGAAGCTGCCCAAATCTGAAGGGAGATGGCTTTTCCTGTTCAGCATCTTGAAATTGGCTAGATCAGGAAACTGGGAAGATCCACTACTTTGCTGCGGTGAACAGTGGAAAGCCTTAAGCTCCTGCCTCCAGGTCTTTTCGGCTCCAGGGGCTCTTCTGGGAGAGCAGAGCTCTGGCCCTTCCTTCCTGCCCTTGTTGGGCAGAGGGCCCCACCGCGACGCCATTGTTTCAGTCCAAATGCAGATGCAGTTAGACCGGGACCCCTGGCCTTGTGAGCGAGTGGCCCTGGGAATTCAGTTTTGTGAATGTGCAGCATTATTCTGGGGTTTATTTTTTAAGTTTATTTATTTTTTTAAAGATTTTCTTTTTAGAGAGAGGGGAAGGGAGGAAGAAAGAGAGGGAAAGAAACATCAATGTGTGGTTGCCTCTCGCGCACCCCCTACTGAGGACCTGGCCCACAACCCAGGCATGTGCCCTGACTGGGAATCGAACCGGCGACCCTTTGGTTCATGGGCCGCCACTCAGTCCACTGAGCCACACCAGCCAGGGCCTGCAGGATTATTCTTAAAGGGAGGACAGGAGAAATCAAGACAGGATTCTCCTGCCTCGGGATCTGAGGAGCAGAAAATTGGAGTCAGTGAGGCGTTATTTAAGTGAGACTCGAGAGGGTTCTGTTTCAGACTAAGAAAGTACCACAGGTGAAGATACCATGGTGATGTCTGATAAAAGGCTTCCATGCCCGAGACTTCCATAAAACTTTCCAAAAGAGGTGAAGGGAAGAAGGAGGCACCCACCTGCGGTGCTGGGATTGGGCTGCGCAGAGCAGAGGACTAAACAGAAGAAACTGCAGGTGTGGGCTCGAGACTACTGATGGGACCTGGCGAACATAACTACATCCTGGCAGGACTGTTAGAAGGACCACAACGTGGAATAGGAGGATCGAGACTGGACTGAAAGGAGAGTGAGGAAGAAAAGGGACGAGTTGGTGGGCCTGATTAATGTCAGTAACATTGTGCGTTTGAGAACAACAGGGCCTCTGAGGAAAGACCGGCAAGCTGGACTATTTAGCCTATCAAAATGGAGGTTGGTAGGGTGATAGTGTCTTGGAGAATATGTGGGTTATTATATGGATGATGGCAACTATTCTTCTGTGTCTACACGAAGTACATAATAAGAGCTTAAACTGCCACAGAAGAGATTTCAGTGAAACATGCAGAAAAACTTCCTAACGGTGAGGGGTGATAACCATTGGACTGTGTTGGTAAGGGAATGTGCAGATTTCCCTTTCCCAGAGACCTGTAAAGATGGGGATTATTTGTTATATATATATATTTTATTTATTTATTTTTAGAGGGAAGGGAAGGGGAGAGAGAAGCATCAATGTGTGGTTGTGTCTCACATGCCCCCTACTAGGGACCTGGCCCACAACCCAGGCATGTGCCCTCACTGAGAATCGAACCAGTGACCTTTGGTTCACAGGCCCGTGCTCAGCCCACTGAGCTACACCAGCCAGGACTAAAGATGGGGTTTCGAGAACTCAGCTGAGAAAGCAAGATCTGTTGCCTCCCCCTCAGCTCTCTCTCTGCTCTCCACATCCTCTTCTTTCCTTGTCTGTCTCTCCCCCCACTTCCCTCCCTTCTCTCTCTGTCTCTCTCTCTTTTTGTTAATCCTCACCCATGAATGTTTTCATTGATTTTAGAGAGAAGGGAAGGGAGGGAGAGAGAGGGAAAGAGGAACATCGATGTGAGAGAGAAACAGATTGGTTGCCTCCCATACGCTCCCTGACTGGGAATCGAACCCACAACCTAGCTATGTGCCCCGACCAGAAATTGAACCCACAGCCTTCTGGTATATAGGACGACACTCCAACCAATTAGGCCACTTGGCCAAGGCTCTCTCCCTCCCCCACCCACAACCCCCACCTCTCACCACCCAAACTCTGTCCCAATCCTCATCCCCAGTGAGCACTTCCCCCCAGGCCCCCGGTTCCTGTACATCTGACTCCTACGGGAACCCTTCCTGTAGCTGAGGTTGCTAAGGCTATCCACCTAGCTTCCTCTTCCATCTGCATCAAGTCCACCAAATGGGGATGTAAATATGAAAGCCACTGTCTTCAACAATAGCCCAAGTCTCAGTAGTTTAAAAAGTAACTCATAGATCTGGCCACCTGGCAATTCAGGTCCTTTGGACTCAGCTGAAATGCCCCCTCCTTTTTGAAGCTTTTCCTGACCTCTTCGGCATTTTTTTCCCTACTGCAGATGTAGCACTTCCGCTTTCCTGTCACTGTGCCTGTGTTTCCTCACCTCACTGAGCTCCTTGAGGGCTATTCATTTCTATTATATTCAACCCAGCTCTGATAATAATTATTCATGAAAGAGCAGAGGAATGCGGTGGGGGTGATAAAGGTGGTCACCTCTTTAATAGCAAAAATTCCCAGAGGGCTGAGTTTTGGCATTAGAAGTCCGCAGAACTCCTGACAGTACGTTCTCAGTAACTGCAAACGTGACACTGAACCTTGTCTTTCAGGAAAGAAGGCAGGACCTCCTGGGCCAAATGGGCCCCCGGGACCTCCAGGACCTCCAGGACCCCAGGGACCCCCAGGGATTCCAGGGATTCCTGGAATTCCAGGAACAACCGTTATGGGACCACCTGGCCCTCCAGGTCCTCCTGGCCCTCAGGGACCCCCTGGCCTCCAGGGACCTTCTGGTGAGTTCCTGGTCCCCCGCCCTCCCCCAGGCTCCTTTATGAGCACTTTATTTTTTTGTAAGACTATGTATTTTTTTTTTTGGACAGAGGTAAAGGGAGGGAGAAGGAGACAGGGAGACACATCAATGTGTGGTTGCCTCTCGCGCGCCCCCTACTTGGGACCTGGCCCGCAACTCAGGCATGTGCCCTGACTGGGAATAGAACTGGTGAACCAAAGGGTCTTGGCTTGCAGGCTGGCACTCAATCCACTGAGCAACACCAGCCGGGGCTCCTTTACCAGCACTTTAATAGAGCAGGGCTGAGTAACCCTGAGAGCAGGATCAAATGGGGCTGGTGGCGGTGGTTTGCAATAAGAAATGCAGGTCTCCTGGCTCGGTGTAAAACTACAGATTAAACAAGCCAGTAGGGTCTGACTTGCTCTTACTCTTGGCCTCTCTGCAGTGAGCCAGTAAACTCCTATGAGCCTGAGACAGGCCTTTGAGGGTTCACTGAAGTTCCCGCAGGAGATGGCTTGGGTCTGCTCTGATTTCCAGCATCTAACTCCTGTGCTAATGCTGGTATGGGGAAGAATGTTAGGGACTGGACGAGATACCAGCCCTAGAACAGTCTCGTCCCATGCACTCTAAAGTGCCCTTCTCATAGAGGTAGTCGATACCAAACACAGGTGCCATCGGCGTCCTATGGAAGAACCAAGCACTCCTTGCATTGCATCCTTACCCCACCTCATTGCCCATTTATATAGCATTTAATCCCTTTGCCTTTGGGCCCAGAAGGGCAACCAAGAGGTAGAGATGCAGGTCCAAACCCGTCTGATTGGACTTAAGGGGACTCGAACTGCCTGAGGTTGAGTCACTTGTTATTTCCGTCTCCCCACTCTCCTCCTGTATCGTAGAGTTTTGTTTTGTTTTGTTTTTCATAAAGGGTTTAAAGGTTTTATTTATTTTTAGAGAGAGGGGAAGGGAGGGAGAAAGAGAGAGGGAAACGTCAATGTGTGAGACATACAGCAATCAATTGCCTCTCGTACACCCCCTACTGGTGACCTGGCCCACAACCCAGGCATGTACCCTGACTGGGAATTGAACCAGTGACCTTTTGGTTCCCAGGCCAGTGCTCAGTCCACTGAGCCACACTGGCCAGGGCTGTATTGTGGGGTTTTAAACAAATTGACTCTTTGCCACTGACTCGTCTGGGTCCGAGAATTCTGCAGCAGGACTCAGATCCTTTGACTCATAGTTCAAATGGGGCTAATCAGTATTACCATGGCCGCAGGACATGGAGTTGGCAGATTTTTTCATTCAATCTTTCCAGGAATATTAATTGAGCACTTTCTATGTGTAAGAGATATATTAATAAGTAGTCCCTGTTCTCATGTAGTTTGTGTCCTAGAGGAGGAGGGAGACGATTAAAGATGCAAGATATTTCCAAATGGCAATGCACTTTACCAAGAAAACTAATAGAAGGGAAGCAAAAGTCGAAAGAAGCAAACAGCACGGTCTCGGCATCACACAGTGACAGGAATGCTCTCATCCATGTCTGTGGGTGCTCACTGGGACTTGCCCTGGGCCAGCATTGGCAGGAGGACATTTTCCCCGCTGGGTGCCAGGCCCTCTGGAGACACAGGTCAGGGACAAGTGAGACAGAAAGTGTCCTCTCCCATCACAAGGCTCCCTCCTTGAGCTGCCTCGGGAAGAAGGAAGGCTGGGAGATGAGACTTGCCCCTGACTGTCCTGTCCTGTTTTGCAGGTGCTGCTGATAAAGCTGGAACTCGGGAAAACCAGGTTGGCTGGGAATTGCTCCCTTCTCGGGGAGGGGGGGAAGGCCACAGGCTACAGCCACCTTTCAGTGCACTCCCTGTTAAATTTGCCGGGCTTTATCTCGTCAGGATACCCTGAGGGTTCAGAGGTTTTTCCACTCATGGCCCCCTCTCATCTCCATGAATAGAAAATCTTTTCCCCGGAGCCTGCCTTGAGCTAAGAGAATCCAGTCTTCCCACCTTCCTGCTCCCGGGCCTGTTTCTCCCCACTGCACAAGAGATAGAGGGTCCCGTATCTACACAGGGCAGGCAGCTAAAATGGGCTGCCAGACAGGCCTTGTTCACCTGGGCCTCCCACTCCTCCAGCCGCCCCAGACACCTTGTCAGCACTCAGACCGCCAGGGATCAGGAGCTTAGAAGTTGAAGAGTATGTCCTTGACAATCAGCCAAGCAGCTCCAGGCCAAGGCCAGCCTGAGCTCCTTTCTGCCTTAACGGTCTGCAGGGCTCCTCCCTAGTCTTTGAGCTTCGTAATCTGTCTCTATTGGCAGGTTCTGCTGCCCTGCCTTGTCTCATCTCAGCCTCCCGCGCTACAGCTGTTTGGCCCCAGTTAAATCTGCACAGCTGCGCAGTGCTTCATGGCTTCCAAGGCAGTTGTGTATCCATCACCTCATTTGATCTTCAGACATCCCTGTGAGGGAGGCCAGGGATTCTTCTAATTCCCACTTTACAGTTAGGGAGGTGAAGCTTAGAGGCACTACATTTGGCTGCGGTCACGGAACTAGGAAGTGGTCAAACTACAAAATCCTATGACCCTCCACTCCCACTGTGGTCACTTAGCATCCCAAGACAGGGCAGAAGGATCAGAATGGGAATCCGAAAGGAGACTGGAAGTCAGAGGTGGAAACATGGAAACTGGTGGCTGAGCGGGCTGTCATTTCTCACCGTGACTCCTCTCTCTCTATCCTTCTCATCCTCCCAGCCAGCTGTGGTGCATCTGCAGGGCCAAGGGTCCGCAATTCAAGTCAAGAATGGTAAGAGTCTCAGGAGGCTCTCTCGCTAAGAGGAGCTTCCCCTCTTCTTTACCCCCAGCTTCCAAATCATCACCCAGTCTAGTTCCTCCTGGGGCCCTGTGGTATCCAAAGCACTGAGGGCCGTTCCTTACTCCATATTGCCCTCTGCTGTCTGTCCTGGGTAATTGCTTGTATCAAGACTGGTTGCTACACCCAAATTGCAATTAGAAACACCGCTCAGAAAGCTGAAAGGCACTTGAGACACCATGTAGATCGGGAATTGTTGGGAGATGGAGGTGCCATCAGAGTCACTCGGATATATGGAGTTGGATCAACATTTTCACAGTGCAAATCAGAGAAGGGAAAACTACATAAATTTAAATTCCCGTCTGACGGCTCTGCGCAGGGAGGCAGACGGCATGTTAGACTCTCCGGGAAATGTGCAATGCTAGTGTCTACAGAAGGGAAAACGGGTTTAAGGAGGTTCAGAAACACAGATAGAATGTAATCCCTGCTTTAAAAAAATGGGGAAACAGAGTCCCTGGGAGATTGAGTGATACCATAATAAATCCTGCTGCTTTATATTTGTACAGTCCTTGAGAGTTTTCAACATGCTTTCTTTGTCTTTTATGTTATTTGATCCTCACAACAACCCTGTGAGGTAGGTATTAGCTCCTTCTTACAGAGACTGAAGCTAAAGCTCAGAGAAGTTATTTAATTGGCCCAAGATTTCAGTTGCGTTCAGGAGCTGGGATTCAAAACGGCATCCCTCTGACTCCTGCCACTGCACCGTGTGCATGCTCCACTGAATGAGTGGGATTATTTCCTTCCCTGAAGAGACGCGCACATTCATTAAAGAGCGGTCCTTTGAAATAATGTCCAGTCCCCAGAGTTCACAAAGCCGAAATGCATGAATGCCCAGGAGCCTTGGGAAGTAGCAAGCCAGCCAAAGTGCCAGGTGCTTACAGAGCTTGGAGGGGAAAGGAAGGGCTGTGAGTACGGGTACAGGAAAGAAAGGTTCAGAAACCTGCTATGTGAGAACAGTTTAGGAGAGCCCAGCCAATCCTGAACTGGCTGAGCCGAGCTTTCTTTCTTTTGCTTCCTAAAGATTTTTGATTTTTTTTAAGAGAGAGGGTAAGGGAAAGAAACATCAATGTGTGGCTGCCTCTCACGCGCCCCTCCTGGGGGCCTGGCCCACAACCCAGGCATGTGCCCTGACTGGGAATCAAACCAGAGACCCTTTGGTTCTCAGGCTGGTGCTCAATGCACTGAGCCACACCAGCCAGGGCATGGCTGAGCTTTCTTAAGGACTGGGCCCAGCTCCGTGCTGTGCTGCCACCTGGGTGCCTGATTTAATAGCCTCAGAAACACACGTCAGAGCAGAATGGCAGCGAAGCCCAAGTGGTCCTACTGGGACCAGGTGCCTTGGGCCCCAGGGCTGTGATAGGGAGCCGTGACCACCATCTGTCCAGGGATGGCTGACACAGGCAGGAAATAGACATGTTTGGGTTTCCACATGGGTGGCCTCAGTGTTTATTCTATGCCAGAAGCTACTGATTTTGCCCCCACTAACTGCCACATCACAAGTCTAGTCCCAGCCTCTTTAGGCCAGTCCCCAGTAGCCGTCTAAGCTGATCTTTAGTTCCACTGGGAGGAGATGGGGTGGGGCGGGGGGGGGGCGCAGGGAGGAACTGTCATGCAGAGCAGTCTTGAAGGGGCTGGGCCAGGGCTTCTCCTCCTAACTCCTTTCCCGTCTACTTAGCACCTCAAGGGGCAATGGCCACCTTTTCCAGAAGAGCAGTTTCCTCACGCTTCCTCAGTCTAGCCAAGGATGGGTGTTCAAAATGTCCTTTCTTGGAAGGAGAATGGACAGTTTTGAGGGTGGAAGGCAGCCCCCTCTTCCTGCCAGATGGAAAGGAAAGCTCTTCCTCCGCGCTCGTGTGCTGGTTCCCCATGTCCAGCCAGGGCGGTGCGATGGCCCCTCCACCCCGAGTGGGCTGAGCTGAGAGACAGAAGCGCGGCCGGGGGCGCCTCAGCTCCCAGACACCCTTGCGGTCCCCGGGGCTGGTTCTGATGCTGCTGGCAGTCTGCCCCTCCCTCTCGTCAAGCTTCATCTTCCCTGTGGGGCCTTATTACTGATGGTCACCCTCTCTGGGTGCCATGAGGTCTGACACACCCTGATCCCTAAGGTTCTCCAGGGAGACAATTCTTTGGGCTAAGTGGTTTCCTGGGAGCCCAGCGAGGCTTTCCAGAAAGGACTGGGTGTGGAGGAGTCTCTTACGGAGAAGAAGAAAATCTATGGACCTATAAAACAATAGAGGGATTTAGGAGTTGTCGCTGGTGAAATAAAATGGAATAATAAGAGCTAGCCTGCCACTCAGTGTCTGAATTTTGCCTGTGCAGGCCCCCAGACAACAAAGAAAATAGGTCAGTGTGCCCACTCTCTTACTGCCCACCCCCAGTTCCAGCGAGGAGGTATTGGTTAAAGACCATTCCAGATGGGGAAGGGGGTGGCGGTCAGGGAAGGAGAGCGGGAGACAGTCAGGGGCCTGAGGCCAGCCTGGCAGCTGCTTTACAAACAGAAAACTTTCTGTGCTTCCAAATGCTATTCTTACAGCTTGGTCTCCTGGGCTTGCCAAGTTGCATTGGGATAGGGGCGGGGGTTGTGCATGTTTGAGATCTCTTGTTTCTATTGCCCAGATTATTCTGACATGTACTGAGTGACTGCCCTTCTCTCATACTGAGATCTTTCAGGTGGAGTGCTCAATGACTGGTCCCGCATCACTATGAACCCCAAGGTGTTTAAGCTACATCCCCGCAGCGGGGAGCTGGAGGTACTGGTGGACGGCACGTACTTCATCTATAGTCAGGTAGAAGTGAGTACGGTCTCAGGCCTAACTCTTCTTATATCCAGAATGCAGATCCGGTGCAGGCCACACAGGGGCACTGTGGAGCCAGCCAAGACCAGCCAATGGCTAACTTTCTGCTTTGGCGGGTGAGGGGGCTGCGGGCACCACCCCGGGAGGGAGTTAAAAAGAGGACAGGGGCTGTTTGGGGGCTTTTCCTAGCCAGATACCATTGAAAGACTAAAGAGCCCCCCCTACAGCCTGCCACTGATCCCATCCTGCAGGGCCCCGGGCCCTTATTCTCCCCTCCCTACCCGCTGTCCCTAAGCTGTTTGATTCTACTGCCAAACTTGAACTCTGACTCAGTCCAGCTGTTCCAGGGCTGCTGAGAACCCCTTCCCCCCACACTGCCAGCTTTGTAATGAATTCCTGTGCACTTTTCCTTCTGCCTCAAAAACAATTTCTGACTATCTTTCCTTCCCCTTTCTCCCATTTGTTTCTCTACCTTTCCCTCTCTGTTATTCTTGCCTCCTTCCTACTGTCATTGTTCCAGCCCTTTTCTCCCTCTGTTTTTGTCCTTGTCCTGTCTGGGCCCAGTCACCGGGTCTGCCACTCTGTTCCCACGCACCTGCTCATTCCCTCCACCAGGTGGCTCCTCAGAGCTAGAGGTAGATGAGCCCCGAGGTTGGGGCTTCTGTGGGGTGGGCAGCAAGCAGGCAGATGGACAGAAGGACTGTGGAGACGGCAGAGGGCCTCACAGGGGAGTGGCCAGAGAAGGTGGGTTAACAAGCATTTGCTTCGCCCACCAAGCACCCTGGCACAGACTGGCTGCTGACCAAGAAATTGGGTCTGGAACAGCCAGTGGAGGGAGCAATGTTTGATAAAGTGAGTTAGGATGACAAATGAGGACTGTGATCCCAAGGGGACACATGAGTATAATCCCAATGTCCTATGGGGCATCTGTTCTCAGCTGGGGCAAGGCAGATCAAAGCTTACTATTGAAGGATAAACAAGTTAACTTTTTGGGCCTAGGAGAAAATTGGGACTCATCTCAGGCTTTGGACACCGTGCAAACTGGGAAAATCCCCCAGATACCAGGCCTTTGAACACAAGTTTGCCCTGTCTTCCAACCACATAGTAAAGTTAGGGGCCTGGGTTTTGCCCTTCCAGATTCCTCATCTCGTTTGTGGTGGAGACTTCTCCACCTCTCTGTGTCTGTTTCCTCAGACATCAGACGAGGGCTCCAAGGGACCCAGTGAGGATGCGAGAGAAACATGGCAGGAGCGGGGTGGAGGGTGGGCTGCAAAAGGGCTGAAGAAAGGGCGAATTGTCACTGTCCCCTCTCTAGGAGCTCAGTGGCCTCTCCCTTTATCTGCAAATAGTCCTTGGGGCTGGAAGCTAGTTTGTATTCACGTGTGTCTGCTGCACTGAGTCCCCTGTGCGCATGCGCGGCGTGGGGCTTCATGCCCAGCAGGGAGTGGGAGGCCAGTAAGGTATGCTTCTTGCCCTCAGAGTTTACAGCCGGTGTGCTATTGCAAGAAAGATTGGCTCGGCCACCTGAGCCCCACAGCAGCATGGGGGAAGCACAGACCCTAAGCCTGTTGCCTCCGCCTTTCCTGTAGGCTAACTAGCATGCCTATTAGTGGTACTGCCCCTTCCCCTTGGGAAGGGGCAGCTCTGAGAAGGTCCCCGCCCTCCTTCCTCTCTCCCCCAATCTCTTCTCGTTGCCTCCCACCCAGGTGTACTACATCAACTTCACCGACTTTGCCAGCTATGAGGTGGTGGTGGACGAGAAGCCCTTTCTGCAGTGCACCCGCAGCATTGAGACGGGCAAGACCAACTACAACACCTGCTACACTGCGGGCGTCTGCCTCCTCAAAGCACGGCAGAAGATCGCCGTGAAGATGGTACACGCTGACATCTCCATCAACATGAGCAAGCACACCACCTTCTTCGGTGCCATCAGGCTGGGCGAGGCCCCTGCATCCTAGATTCCCCCTGTTTTGCCCCTGCCCGTGTCCCTGTCCCAGGTTTGGGAGCTGGGACCTCCCCGCAGAACCTCTAAGTGCTGCTGTGGAGTGAGGTGTATGGGCGTGGCAGCTGCAGAGAGAAATGCCCCACTGCTATTTATTCCCCAGTGACTCCAGCGTGGCAGGGCCTGCTTGCCTGGCCAGAACGACCTTGAGCTAACGGGAGGGACAGTTGATGGAGCCCCAGGGTTTATGTGAATCAGAACTGTCTTCCTTGTCTCCACGTGGACTGCCTCACGGCACTGACTCTTCAACCTCAAGGTCCCTGTTGGCAGTTATCGTTTGTTGCACTAAAGTGAGGGTCCAGGACAGCAGGCGAGCGAACGCAGAGGTGTGCTCTAGACTGTGCGGGCAAACTTCCGACCCCAAGGAGGGCTGCTGCTCCTCTCCGGTGGGGCAGGGGCAGGGCCAGAGGGGATTGTTGCAGCCTAAGGAGAGGGGCGGCAAGGGGAAAGGCTGGTGCTTGTGGCTGAGACCAAGGGAGAAGCCTGCCGCCAGGCCGGCAACCCGAGCAGTGGAAGCGTTCTTGCATACGGTGCGCTGCAGCCCACCACAGGTCAGAGAGCTCTTCCCGCTCAGGCCGAGAGCCAGGTCGCAGCACCTTGCCAGGCTTTGGGGACAGGAGGTTTGCTCCTCCTTGGAGCGAGTGCAGGGAATGGCCACAGACTTGCCTGCAGAAGAACCTTGAGCCGGACTTGGGGCCACGTGTCTTTCACTTTGTTTACAGCTGTGCTTCAGGCTCAGAAAACTGGGTCCCCACCCACTTGCCCCCCAACCCACCCCTCCCCAGCCTGGCTAGACCTCCTGTGTCTTTCTCCACTGGGCCTACCTCTGTCTGAGACAGGCACCTAAGCTGGGACCTATGCTTACGTGAGTCTGAGATACTCTCTAGATGCTGAGGCACAAACAGAACCTTCCATTTGTTAAGCCACACAAATATTCATCTAAGTCGAGGTTGTGTCTGGAGGCAAAGCGTCAGACCGGACGATCTCCAGAAGTCCCTTCAAATGTCAGTATTTAGGCAGCTGCTTTAATAGCTGACTAAAATTCCCAACTCCCAACCTGCCCCTGGGCATCAGCAAGGCGGATAGGACGGGGTATTTTTTCAAGTTTGCTGGTCATCGGCCCAGGCCCTATCTGAAGGCACAGCCACCGGTGGCCTGCTAACCTAGCGTTTCCTCGTTCTGGCTTGAGAAAGCCGCAGCACAGCAGTGTCAGTGTGGGTCCCGGGCCCAATCCCTTGCACTGAGGCTCGGAAAGAGCTGGCATCTAGGCCTTGGGGCAGAGCTCTGCCCTGTAGTCGCCACTTCCCTGAGCCTCCCACCAGGCCAAATGGTGGGACTGTGCCTAGGGCCTTATTTCTAAATGCCTGGGCCCGGCCTGGCGCCTGGGTGCCGGGCTCAGCCCCAAGCTGGGAGGGCCGGTCTTGGACAGTCTGCTACTGTTGTTGCTGCAGCTTGTTTCCTTTTGAGGAGATAGGGAGCGAGCTCCTCTGGGCAGCTGAAATTGACCAAGAACGACATGTGCTCATGTCTCAGCTGTGCCTTCTCTTTCTAAGCAGCCACGCTGCCTGCTTCCTTAATGAGAGCCCTGCAACCCCCGGGGAAGCGAGCCTGAGGCATGTGTCTGGCCCTGGTTCCTATGGAGTGCCTTGCACAGCCCTCCACGGCAACAGGAACAGATGAGAATTTCTCCTTCAAACTGGGAAGGTACTTTCTCTCTTTCCATCTCCTTTAATAAAAATCACAAATCCTAGTGTTTAGACGAGGCTCAGAGAGGTTAAGTGCTCTGACCAGCATCTCACCCCACCGAACTCACCAGCCTGGGGCTTCCTTCCTCCAGGCCTGACTCCAAAAGGATTCCATTGAGCCACAGCTTTGCATTGAATTTGCGGTCCTGAGAAAACCGATAAAAAAGGTAACACACGGGCTGCAAATCCTTGTGGGTTGTAGGGAGAAACCCAGAGAGGCCCCTTTTCATTCCCTGATGGCGATGCCCATTTTCCTGGCTGCCAGAGGCTCTGTGGCAAAGGGGGAGGCTGTTTCTGTGGGAGGTGGCCATCAGCTTTAGAGCTCTTGCATTCAGAACCATCTTGGCACCCCATCCAAGCAGCAGGCCTCCAGTGCCCACAAGAGCTCACATGTCATCCTTGTGTCCTTTCACCCAGCCATGAACCAAGCAAGTGTCAGGTACAGAGCCCCTGCTGCAAGGGGACTCCTTCTTTGGTGACACTACAGATGGGTTATAGGAGCTGGCCACTTACCACAGCTACTGAGGGACTCCTTACCCCTTTGTACCACGCCACAGAGAACTCGACCACCAGGATCTCTCAGGGATGGAGGGAAGCGTGAGGGCGGGGCCAAAAGGCTGCAATGCTAAAGGGCATTCAGACACCTGTCCTATTCTTTGGATATGGAGGGGATTATAGGGGAGGCAGGGGTCACACAAACCCTTGATTCATTAAGAACCCTCAAAAGGAACCCTGGTGGGGGGGCATGAAGAGGGAAGCAATAGGTAGCTGGGAAGCTCTGTTGCAGCAAAGTTAACTGGCAAAGTAGTGAAGCAATTTACTAATAAGAGAATATGGACATAGATTGAGCATTTGGAATTATATTGATGGGAATTTACGGGAAGGCAGAGTCTAGCACGGAGAATGGGACAAGGACACTTGTGAGCAGGTGGGTGATGGGTTTGAAGGAGAATCGCATGGCAGGAGCTTTTGCTAGCTGCTTGGGCTTCAAAGGCCAAGGCTGGCACCAAAGTCAGCCGTCGAGGCTGCTCAGTTACGGGTTCCTTGGGAAATACAGTCTTGGCCTCATTGGCCCACTCATCCATCCTGAGTCAGGTGTCTTCTGCTGAGCAGGGAAGCACTAGGGACCCTGGAGGTAGGAAAGACTGACATCCATGTGTGAGCACATGTGTTTTATGGAACTTTTGGTGGATGCAAATTGATTCAGAGAGATTTAAAGCCAAGACAGCCTTCAGAGGGAATCATGCCCAAACTACATTCTGCCCTGTGTAAGCAGAAACTGAGGCCCAGGCAGGGAAGGTGACCCGCCCAAGGTGAAGGAGTTGGGACTGGCAGACTGGGGTGGGGGACACAGTTCCTGTCCCACACAGCCCCCTTCTTTCTTCCACACCCAAACTCAAGGCCGGAAGTGCTTGGCCCCCGCCAGGAGCCTGGTCAGGCAGTGAGAGCAAATCGGAGCTCTTTCCTCCCTTAAGGTGCTCTCCCAGCTCCGGCCCCTGGACTAGAAAGTTCTGCACTGACCTAACACCAGGAAGTCCTGAAGCCACCATGGCGCTGCCTCAGGTCCCATTCCTGCCTGAAGGCTCCCCGAGGCCATGTGAGCACAAAGAAGGGACCGGATTTGTTTTTGTTTTAAATCTGTGTCAGGGCAGTCTCCAAGGGGAGTTGCGATGTGTCATTTCTTTATTTAAAAAGCTTCCGGCTGGGGTGGGGGGTGGGCTGTGTTGTGAGAATGGCCTGGAGCAGGCCAGTGCTGCTGCGGGGGTCAGCATCCAGTGTGAGATACTGTATATAGGCTATACATAATGTATATAAACTGGGATGTAAGTTTGTGTAAATTAATGGTTTATTCTTTGCAAATAAAGCTTTTTCCCCCCTCCCCGTTCTTCGAATCGGCTTGAACGGTTCCTGCCTGCCAGGTGTTTTTTTTGCGTCTGTTGCCACGTGGAGCTGGAGGAAAGACCAAGGCCTCCGTGACAGAGGGGCAGCAAAGGAAGGGGGTCCCAATCTCCTGTCAGAATATGCCGCCTCCTCTCGGTGCCTCGGACCACACACCCCCATCCCCATCACCCTAGGTCCTCTGTAACTGCATGTCCAGTGAGCTAGGGGTGTTGGCATCATCTTGAGGCTGTGACCTCTGTAACAAATTGCAGGTCTGGGTCCAAAGCAGCGTGGGTAGATCCGGCTGCCCACTCCCCGTGATGTCCACCAGTCTTGCAGACGAGGAGACCTATGTTCAGAGAGTTTAAGTAGCTCACCCAACTAGAAAGGTTGCTAAGACTTTCAAAGAACTATTGACAAGATCCTTGTCAACTTACTGTTAAACATGGAGATATTGTGAAATCTAGGGCATTGTTCAGAGATAGGAAAAGGGGAAAAATGTTTGGCGGAGAACAATTCCGTGTAGCTCTCCAGTGCACAGCGTTCAATCACATTCAACATCACATAGCGAGCAATCCCCAACCTTTTCACGCCAGGGACCCGTTTCCTAGAAGACAATATTTCCACGGGCTGGGCTGGGGTGGGGGCGGGCCGGGCTGTGGAGCTCAGGCTGTAAGGCTATAATGTGAGTGATGAGGAACAGGATGAAGCTTCGCTGTATCGCCGCTCACCTCCTGCTGTGCAACCTGGTCCCTAACAGACCTTGGACCTCAGACCGGTATTGGTCTGTGGCCCAGGGGTCAGGGACCTCAGATCTAGTGTGTCGGCCCGGTCTGACTGCCACCCACCCCTCTATTTCTGCCCGACCCCTTCCCGGGAGCTCTGTGCACGAGCAGCCCTGTGAGGACTAAAAGAAGCAAGAGGGTCACAGGAGTAGGACCAGGTAGCCCCTCAGGAACCCCCAGCTTTTCTCAATCCCAGCAGCCTTTGCCTGCATTGTGTGGGTATTTAACATGGCACTTCGGCAGCAATGTGACCCTGGCCTATCACAAATCAGTGCCCAGGTGTGCAGAGGCTGGGTGTTGGGGCTCAGGCTGGTCCTCTGGCTGCCTTAGGTAAGAAATAGGTTTGTTGTTTTGTTGTTGTTGTTATTGTGATTTTTAAGGAAACCATACATGGGAAGCCTGGAGGTGAAAAACACCCTATGAGGGTTCAGGCCCAGGCAAGTAAGAGACAAGAGAAGCGGAAGCCTTTCTTTGCCCTACTGTGTACAGGTATCACCGGAGGCAGGCACCCGGGGCAGAGGCAGTGGATCATACTGGTGAATATACAGGATGTTCTTCTGGACCGAACTGACAAATCACAAGGGCTGAGTGGCATTCATCCAAGAGCAATGGAACAGGGGGCCGTGGACCAAACTGTAAGTTGCTATGGCCAACCATCTTCAGGCCAAGAGTCCAGAAGACTCACCATCCAGGAGAGCTTTATGCTGGCCAGAAGCCAGGCACCTCACTTCCATTTTAGGCAAGATGGCTGACTTCGTAACAACAGGCAGAGTCAGGGAGCCAAGCAAGGGTTAAGCAAGTTGCTGGGGGAAAGGAGACTGGGCCTGGGCCTGAGCCCTTCTGTTACAGCATTATGGGATGAAAACACAGTGGACCGGTGGTGGCAGTGGGTATTGACTACTTAAAGTTTCAAAGGACTGCTGACAAGATCCTACACTGTCTGCTTTTAAATATTCAATAGCCAAATTTAGGGCTTTTTTTTTGCTCAGGGACAGGAAATGGCCTAAATGGTCACAGAAGAATAATTTTGTGTAGCTCTCCCCATTCACAAAGTACAGTCACACTGAGTATCATTTGATCTTCCCAACAGCCTTTGAGGTAAGCAGAGGGATCATTAGTCCCATTTTCCAAATGACAAAACTGAGGCTCACAGGTGACTGATTGCCCCAAGTCACATGGCTTGATGGGAGTGGAGTCTCAACACCGGAGATGGAGCTGCTGGAAAGCTAGAGAAAGAAAGAGGTCTGGGGATCCCAGGCCCTCAAACAGACCAGTTACAGCACAAGTAGTATGCAAATAGGCTTTTTATTCTACGTATCAGTTTCCTCAAGGCCTTCCCCTGGAGCCCCAGGGGAAGGACAGAGAGGAGTTTGGAAAGAGAAGAGATGGGGGACAGAACTGGGGGGCAGAAAAGAGCAGAATGGGCAGCCCCTCCTCACATTGAGGACTGGCCAGATCAGAAGCAGGAGCCCCATAGGTGACTTCTGTCCTGTTTACTGGTTCCACATCCTCCAGCGAGGCCGAGGCAGCAGGGGTATCTCAAACTATCACCAGCTCCTGGCTCTCCGAGAAGCCATACTTGGTCTTGTGCTGGTCAAACAGTTTGCGCAGCGCTTCCACATAGAGGGCGTGGTACTTGGCCACCACCTCCTGGCTCGGCTTCTCGATCTTGGGCACCAGCAGAGGCTCCCCAACTGCCAAGAGAGATGGAGAAGGACGAGAGAAACATCAGAACAGCTCACCCCTCAGAATGGGCCTCAGCCCTCCAGCCCAGCTTATCCCCATCCTCGCCATCCTGACTCCACCCATCCCAGGCAGCCTCCCCGCACCCAGACGCGGCCAAAGCCGAGGCTCAGCCTCAGAACTGGACCTGCGTCCTAGATGAGGCTGCAAGCAAAGGGGCCCACTCACCAACGGTGGTTATGGGGTGAGCATGAGGCAGGAAGCCCCAGGAGTTCTCAGTGAAGCCACGCCCATAGAAAGCACAAGGGTAGACGTGTGTCATACGCTGGAACCACTTCTGGAAGCGATTGATCAAGCCCCCAGGACTGAAAATGTGCTGACCGTACAGCTCTGTCTCCCCAAAGGCATAGGCAGGGATCAGAGCCGCCCTGTGAAGGAAAGGTGTGTCTTTGGATGGCCAGCCAGGTAGGGATCCTGCTTAAAACCTGAGAGGTTAAACCACCAAGTGGTCTCTGGCTCTGCCTATAGGCTCCTCAGCCCCTAACTCAGCCAGGCCTAGGTCCAGGCCCAGAGTGAGGGCCCTGTGGTCTACCCCAGGCTTCCTGTGGGGACAGTAGCAGCAAGCCCAAGGAAGCAAGTCCCCACCCTCCTGTGAACCCACAGGTCTGAAACACGGGAAGGTAGACTCAAGGAACATTTCACGCATGCTTTATTCCCTTGAACGCACATGGCAATTTTCGCACCCTCTGTGATGGGGCAGTAGCTAGTCACCTTTTACAAAGGGTCGGGCCCAGAGAACAGGCTGCTGTGAGGGACATCGGGCTCGCACTGGCTCTCTAGCCTTTAAGCAGAAATGCCTCCAGGACCTGGTCCAAGCTCTATGACGCAGAAAGAGCTCTGCTCCATTTAGATATAATTTCCTCAAAATCCCTTCCTCCTGCCCTGCTGGACTTTTGGGACGGCTCTCCCCGGTCTGGACCAGAACTATCCTTACCCATGCTGGAGGGCCTTGATTATGAATCCAGTCCGCTTCTTCAAGAACAGGGTGGTGGACCCCGGCAAGCTGTGTTTGCACTCAGACAGGCCACCAACTACCACAACCAGCATGTTGCCCTTGCCCTTGTGGGTCAGCAGATAGTCAATGGAGGCCTGGCTCACTGAGCACAACCCTGGCAGACAGAAAAAGGCAAAAGGTCGTGAGCTATTTCCCAAACCTCCTAGCTTTCCTCCTGAGCTCTTCAGACAGGGAGAGGACCTCATCTCAGGCAGGTGAGTCGGGGGTGGCTTTTGAAGACCAGATGGGCTCACAGAGGTATCCTCACTCACCCATTCCCCATGCATTTCTTCCTCAGGGAGCCATTTTATTTAGTTACTTATTTATTAGCAAGAGGACAAAGGAGGGGGCAGGAGGAGAGAGACATCAGTGTGTGGTTGACTCGCATACCCTCCCCACAACCAGGGACCTGGCCCCAACCCAGGTATGTGCCCTGACTGGAATTCGAACCTGTGACCTTTTGGTTCGCAGGCTGACGCTCAATGCACGCAACTACACTGCTCTGGGTGGGAGCCGTCTTGTTTTTACGTCTGAAGAGCCCACTCACCTGTAGACATGACGTAGTCTCTGAAGAAAGGCACCCAGAAAAGGGCTCCCAGTGTGAGCACATAAGGGGTGATGCCAGGAAAGATCCTGGAGAATCCTGAGGCCTCTGTGGCAAAGTTACCAAAGCCAGAATGGCACAGCAATCCATGAGGGTGGTAGACGAGAATATAGTTGTGGCAGGGAGAGATGTCATGAGTCTTCAAAAGCTGTGGAGGAAAGAGTTGTCGGGAGGGGTATGGCCAGGGAAGGGAAGAGAACTCCAGGCCAGAGACCTGGAAGGGGAAGGTCTGCTGTGCCCAGCCTGCGGGCTGGGGTAATGCACAGCTCCAGCAGCCATGTTTCTGCAGGCCCGCATGAGAGTGCTGTCCCCAATCCCCACCCTGCTCCAAACACTGGTAGCGGAGTTAGGGCTGGGCCTGGGGTCCAAGTGTGGACGTGGGGCTACTCACCCTGAGTGGGAAGTAATCACAGTACTGTTTCCACAGGGCCCAACGCCTGACACACAGAAACCGGCGGCCACCTGAAAACAGAACCCATGTAGCCAAGCTGTGCCCACCCCCACCGTCTCCTTCAGAGCATTTCTGGGCCTGCCACAAGGTCCTCTTACCCCCTGCTGCCTCCTGGCCTCTTAACTGACAACCAGAATGGACTATGGTAGGTCATAGCCAATGCAGGGCAGCCTAGCTTGCTATTATTGCTAGCTGCCCCTCCCCTACCCCTCTGCCCTTGTGACCTGGGCTTTCTAGCCCCTTGAAAAGACCCCTGCCCTCGGTTTCTGTAGCCCAGGCAGGGACAGGCTGAAGGCTGCCTGGGAACTGGTCCAAGCCTCTCAGGATTGTAAAAGAGGAAACAGCATGTGTCAGGTGCTGGCATGGCCCCAGCAGGGCCCTTACCTCTTTCAGGGGTCTTCCAGTCAAAAACCAGCCAGATGACAAGGAGCACAGTGACAGGCCAGTACCGGGTGTACAGCAACACGTAGAGGCTTACAGAGATCACAGAAGTTACTGGAAGACATTCAGCTCAGAGTTAGGAAGTTGTGAACAGTCCCTCACACCTGCGCACCCCAATGCACACACCCTCAGCCACGCCTATGAAGCGCTTTCACGCCCCCCAAATGGGGACCTGGCCCACAACCCAGACATATGCCATGACTGGGAATCGAACCAGTGACCTGTTTGGTTCATGAGCTGGCACTCAATCCACTGAGCCACATCAGCCAGGGGCAGCCTGACTCTCAATCAAGTACAAAGTAGAATAAAGGTCATCTCAGTCATACAGTCTCAGATAGTTTGACTCGCATGTCCGTCTCTCAGGCAACTCCTGGAAGAAGCACTCCACAAAATAAGAGTAAACTAAGACAGGAGAAGGCATGGGATCCACGACAAAAGGGACCCTGCTAGGAGAGGAAATGAACAGGGCTGTGAGTAGGGTGAGGCAAGCAAGGCGCCCAGGGCGCAAAATCGAAGGAGTCACTGATTCTCAGGGTCAGGCAAGTGGTGACTTTTGCAATCTGAGAGGGGCGGCTGCCTGAACTATGTGTCCATGGTGCCTCCAGCACTCTGTAGATGGCAGCTGTGCAGGACACCAGACTGTGACAGGAGGACACGACCCTGGCAGCCAGCCATGTCCCCAAGGCAATGAAGGGGGGGCGGGGCTTAAGAGATTCCCGAAGGGTTTGTACAAACTGAGAGGGGAACATGTCCGTGGAAAGTTTGGAGATGTAATGGCTACTAAAGCATCTCCAATAGATAACTAAAGAAATTTTAAATGAGGTAATTGTGAATTCTGGGGTGGAGCGGAGTGGGGGGGGGCGGAAAGAAGTTGCACAAGGAAGAATAACCTTTAGTGCCCTAAATAGCTCAATTGTGGATAAGAAGTCCTAGTTGCGCATTTAACTAAAACCTGGCTATAACACCCTGAGGCGAATGGGGAAAGAGTAATTACGGACGGGGCCAAATTCTCGTCTTCATACTGGGAACTCAGAGACAGCGTCTAATAGTTTATTCAGAATGTCGTGTTATTCTGAAATTTTAAATAGTAAACTTTACACATACAGAGGTAAGTTCCTGAAAAAAAGAACTAACAAAGTTGAAAATGGCTGCCTCTGGGAAACAGATCTAAGGAAGGAGAAAAGGCCAGTAGTTTAAGCTTTTAATAGACTCATTATAAAATTATTTGACTTTTGTCCTGGCAGATGTTGCTGTGTGTTGAGTGCCAACCTGCAAACCAAAGGGTCGCCAGTCCGATTCCCAGTCAGGGCACATGCCTGGGTTGCACACCAGGTCCCCAGTAGGGGGCGCATGACAGGCAACCACACATGGATGTGAGGCTACAGTGAAACAGTACATGTGAACATACCTGGAACACAGTGGTGCTTAACATGAATTACTTTCTCTGGGTCTATTTCAGCTGTGCTTGCCTGTCATTCAGCATTTGGCGGGGGGTGGCCGCCCCAGGTGAGCCTCTAAGCACCCTGTGCCTGCCCTCTAGTTTCTTCTCCCTGGTCAACGGCAAGCCCCCGGCTCAGAGAGCCCGCATGCATTCTTCCTGCCCAGACATCTTAGCAAGTCTTTGAGCTCAGGTGCTGCCCACAGCACCGCCCACAGCACCACCCACAGCACTGCCCATAGCACTGCCCACAGCACCGCCCGCAGCACTGGACTGATGAGAATGCGGCCCAGGCCCCTCCCACAGTGCTGGTGGGCTTCAACGGGTAGAACGCCGCGGCCAGCATATCACTAACTTGTACAAGGTGTTCATGGTGGGGATAGCAGACAGATAGATGGTGACATCTTCCACACTAGGGGTTTTCACAGCCTCCCTCTAACACCAGGACAACTATCTGCCCCCGATGGTCTGCTCACAATGGTCTGCTCGCAATGGTCTGCTCACGTTCTGCAGGGTGCCACTAAGCCCTTTGTCTTGGCTGGCCTGACGGAACTGCTTCCCACTTTCCACAAACATGCCCTCCGTGCCCCAATGTAGACCCGGGAAGCTCTAACACACATCCGCAGCAAGAGTCTTACACACACGCACACGCACCCCTACACAGGTGTACACTCATATGCACACATACACCCCCACATGTACACCCACGAGTACCACAGCCAGCTATGTCAGGCTACAGGCCAGGGGGACCCACCATCCTGATGTGCTGAGAACCATCCAGGTTTTAGCATCAAAGTCTCGCTAAGCCCTAAAACCACTCGGTCCCAGGCAAACCCGGAGAGTTGGTCACACTACCAAAGGCTGAAAACTCACCCAAAAGCCAGGCACCAAAGAGCCATTGGAAGATAGCAAAGACCTCCAAGGCGGGCTTGAGGTCCTTCTTAGACAGCAAGACCATCTTGCCCAGGATCCCAGCGGCTCCAGGTAACAGGTGTTCAGCAGCCCAATCCCAAATGCTCAGGGGCTGGCGCTGCTTCCCCTTTTGAGGCTTTCTTCTCCTGTCCCTCCCCAGTCTCCACGCCCTCAAGCCCACATCCCCACCCCTCCACCAGGTCATGAGACTAGGTGCTGCCTCCACTTGTCCAGTTCTTTCCAGTTCTGTTCCCATCTGCACTTTCACCCCCTTCTGCAGGACCCAGGATCAGATGATGACATTCCCCTGCATACCTGCACAGAGGAGCATGGGTGCAGCTGTGGTGTGGGAAGTAGGGGAGGGGGGCTGCTGAGGGACTCTGCAGAGCCAGTATAGATTGGGAGGGAGGAGTCCAGGACATACAAGGTTTTCCTCCATTTCTTTCACAGGCCTGGCTGTTAGATCTCACAAGGACCCCAAGATCTGAACAGTTCGGCATATTATTTCTTGCTAAATGTTAAAATGTAGCAGAGTATTTTGGAGCCAACGCTATAAACAGGGTGAGCTGACAGGAACTGAACCCATGAAAGTAGCCAACTGCAAAGAACACTAAGCCTCCCCTTCAGGGAGGCAGATCTTTAGATAGGAATCCCATCTCCTCTGCTTGTTGCAAGAAACGAAACTACCTTGAGTTCGGTAACATAACTGTCCCTGCTCTCTCAGGGACAATATGATCAGAGGGGAGGAATGGGGTCACAGGCCAGGCCTAGAAATACTTTTGGCTTTCTGGTCAGTCTAGAACTCACTACTTTCCATAAACAGACATCACATATAGTCTGTCAGCATATAGTAGGTGCTAAATAAATTTGTATTGAATGAACACACAAAGGTTAGGACTTAACACATTATTCTCTGTACGAGCAATTCTAGAACACGTAAAACCAATCTACAGTTGTTTTTTAAAAGTCAGAGCACTGGTGGCCTCTGCTTAGGGGACTGACAAGGAAGGGACACAGTGGGAATTTTAGGGGTGACAATGACGTTCTCTGTCCTGACACAGCTTTGAGGTACACAGGTCAAAAACTCATTTGTCAAACCCAGCAGATGTACACTTAAGACTTGTGCATTTCTTCGCATGTAAATTACACCTAAAAAGTGAACAAACATTGAAGTCAATGCTGACGTGTTTGGGGTTGAAGGGTACTAAAGGCCACAATTCTCTCTGACGTGCACATGGGATGTACTGATAGGTGGATCACGTCACAATGAGTCCATCTAACAAAATACCTATACAATCAAGGTGCTGGGCGTTCCCTGTACAATTCTTCCAATTCTTCTGCAGCTTGGAATTTTTTCCAAGAAGATTTTGAAAAACATAGGTTCCTCAAGGTCAGAGTAAAAAGACATTTTAAAAACGTGGTTCCTCCATGCACATACATGTGCGCATGTGGCCATTGTGTGTGTACAGAGGTAAATATGTGTCCAGTCAATATGTGCTTATGGCCCCGGCTGGTGTAGCTCAGTGGATTGAGTGCTAGCCTGTGAATCAAAGGGTCGCTGGTTCTATTCCCCATCTGGGCCACATGCCTGGTGTTATAGGCCAGGTTCCCCAGTAGTGGGCGCTCGAGAGGCAACCACACATAGAAGTTTCCCTTTTTCTCCCTTCCCCTCTCTCTAAAAATAAATAAATAAATATATATATTTCTTTAAAGAAGGGGTAGGTAAGGAAGAGGAGACTTATGAGGAGTTATCACAGTAGAAAACATGAGAGATGATGGCGGCTCAGGCCAGACTGTTGGTGGTGAAGAGAATGGCAGGTGGGCAGATTCTGGAAATCTCTGAAGCAGAGGCCCCACACGGGTCCTCTTCTCTCTGAGGCTCAGGCACCTCCACAAGGGAGTTCCGTGACTGAACACCCGCTACTCAACTCAAGGGGGTTGCAGTTTGGGGTGCTCTATTCAAAACAAGACGTGGTTGTCCCACAGGAGTTTTATTTACTTGCAACGAGTAAAGAAAGACGGGATTCACACCCAAAGCTCTGTCTTCCTGAGGGGAGGCTTAGCCACTGTTCACAAACACCATTTGGTTGTTAACATGTCCATTGCTCCTTTGCAGTTGGCTACCATCTATTATTCAGTTGAGTTCCTGTCTGCCCAGCCTGTTTACAGCTCTGTCTATAAAACACTTTGCTACACAGCAAGAAAGAACATTTAGAACTGCCCAGACCTTGAGATCCTTGTCTTTTCTAACACACCCACCACAGGTCCTGCCCTGGCTGGGGTACCTTCCTTGCATTCAACCTGGTCCCATCCAGCTCTGCAAGAAATATTTGGAGAGTGTTGGGTGTGGCTCACCTGCTAGGATGAACGGCTGTTCCCTGAAGGGGCTAGCAGGAAGTGAGGCTCAAAATGGCCACAGAGCCAGTCTCTGAAAGAGCCTGGACACCAGGGCACGGAGTGTGGGCCCCATCCAGTGGGCACCGAGGAAGTGAGATCAGCTTCTGAGCAGGGATGGCGATTTGTGCCAAATGTCATACAAGGATGATTTTCAGGCACAGGATGACTGTCAGGGCCCAAGGGCCTAGCTGCCCCCATGACGTACACACAGGCTCACCCTGTTATCCTCTCTAATACCTATTGTACAACCAGCTCCACCTCCACACCAAGTAAGTGGATGGGCTTAGGAGACTTGCCCCAGCACAGAAAAGCCCACAGGCCCACCTGTCTCTCCCCAGTGGACAGACTTGCTAGTTGGGCAGGGTAGCCCACTCCTTATCCAGGCTTTTATTGAGGAAACTTCCTGAGACAATTCCCTGTTTGAAAACAGTGCTCCTGCCCTGCCTGGTGTGGCTCAGTAGATTGAGCTCCGGCCTGTAAACCAAAAGGTTGCTGGTTCAATTCCCAGTCAGGGCATATGCCTGGGTTGCGGGCCAGGTTCCTGGTCGGGCATCTGTGAGAGGCAGCCAAATGATGTTTCTCCCCCTCTCTTTCTCCCTCCCTTCCCCTCTCGCTGACAATACAGAAAATAAAATCTTAAAAGAAAAAGAAAACACTGCTCCATAAACACTGGACACAGGTGCATGGCAAGGGATAGAGAAGGTGCACAGGGCACAGGAAACAGTTCGACCTGGCTATCTGGTGTGGAGGTGAGGGGGCAGCAGGGCCACAGCCCACATTCTGACCTTGTCCCTGGCTGGGTGGTGAGGATGGGGGCCATGGGAGAAAAAGCACAAGGAGCACTTCTTGCCGAGTGAGTGGAACACCCTTTTCTAGAGGGGCCTGCAGGAGCAGCAGACTCTGGGGTGGCTGGGGTGGCTGGGGTGGCTGGTACAGCTGGCTGCAGTTGCTGAAGTGAGTTCTGCGGCCCCTGACCTTGCAGAGACGTGCTCCAGGAGCATGTACAGTGGGGGCGGAGCGGAGGACTCTGTACTTGCCAGCTCCCACTTAGAACAGAGCACCAGTTCTCTTCTCATCTGCTTCCAATTGGAATTCCACGACAGATTGTCTTTGAGACAGGGGCCGACAGGGGCCGTGGTGGGAGGACTTCCCCGCCAAGGACAAGCTGCCGTGGTGGGCTGTGGGCCAAGGGCATGGGGCCCAGGGACACTCCCAGGGGCCAGCGCCAAGGCAGCGATGGGGTCTGTGGCCAGGCTGAACAGAGAGGGAGAGATGCTACTGAAGAGGTAGAAGAACGCAGCAGGAATGGCGGGGGGCATAGACAGGCGCTCCACTGAGCCACCCATGCCCTGAGGGATCCTCCTTCATTGCAGCCCCTGCCCTAAAGACTTCGGTTCTGTTATTCCTGCCTCTTCATCAGTTCACCACCCCTCACTTCTCACCCCACCCCCACCCTGGTCTGGGAGCTCTCAGGAGCAGAAACTGAGTGAGCCTGGGTCCTACTGTCCTCCATGCACCAGTCCCTAACACGAGTTCCCCACACAGTAGGCACCAAGTGACATTTGTTCTAAAAATGCCTGAGTGGGTGGAGGCCCTACCTGGTGACTGCTGCCGAGCAAATCTCTGGGGCTTGGTTTCCTCAAATGTACATAGGACATGAGTACCAACTACCTTATCAGACTTCGGAGGATCCAGCCAAGTGTAAAGTGGCCAAATCACTTTGTGAACTGGGAACTGGTACCCCCAGTAAGCCGCTGCTGGCGCTATCATTAAAAGCAGAGGTGGGGAGGGGAGGGCAGGGCACTGACTAAAGAAAGCAAGCCGGGAGTTCAGCGGGCCCTGCCCTGAGACGGGCTTCCCTCTAAAGTGTTACTCTGGAGGCAAGGGTGTCAGAAAAGAGCAGAATCAATGACAGCAGGGGCATGTGGAACATTCTAACAACGGCTGACTCCCCATCTGCACAGAGAAGGCCCAGCGCCCGGTTGACGCACGTGCACGCATCCCACCGTCTTAACACCACGCAGGGAAACGGTCAAAGCTGTTGGGGAACTTCCCAATCTTCAGACCCATCCCCCTCCATCCTCTCCACACTTCTCCCTCTCAAAACCCCTGCAGACCCGGAGGCTCAGAGACTGACGAAACGCAAAGGCTGGCTGAGGTTTCTCGATCTGAGCTGGGCCAGGAGGGCTCCGCGTGTCTGTCCCTGAGCCTCCGCAACTGCGGTCCCTCTTCCTGCTCCCGGAGCCACGCCCACTCGCCACGGGTCCCAGTCCAGGCCCCTGGAAACTGAGAAAGAAAACAAAGCTAGCCCTTCCCTTGGCCAGCAGTTTTCCAGGCAGGGTTACCAGATAAAACCCAGCACACGTTATATTTGAATTTCACATGAACAAGCAACATTGAGCGTACGTATGTCTCAAATATTGCACGGGATATACGTATACTAAAACATTATTCTTTGTTCACCCAAAGGTCAAATTTATTTATTTATTTTTAGAGAGGGGGAGGGAGGGAGAAAGGGGGAGAAACATCAGTGTGTGGTTGCCTGTCCAGCGCCTCCCACCGGGGACCTGGCCCACAGCCCAGGCATGTGCCCTGATGGGGAATCAAACCAACAACCCTTTGGTTCTCAGGCGGGCACTCAATCCAGTGAGCCACAGCAGCCAGAGCACCAAAGGTCAAATTTAATGTGGTCCTGAGCCTTTACGTGCTCAATCTGGCAACCCTACAGCCCAGGACCACACAGTCAGCAGCCCAAGCCAGGCCTCATTTATCACATCCCGACAGCAGAGCACGCTCAGTGGCTCAGGGGGTGTGAGCGTCACCCTCAGTTTCTCAGCTGTCCCAAAGATCAGGCCACCCCTGATGCTCTGCATTTGATGATTGAGTCACATTCTCTCAGGACTGTCCTCACTGTGCTAGGGGTCTTCCTGCACGCCTCACACTCACCCCCACCCCATCCACCCTTCTGTTGGCTGAGTAGGGCTGTAGGCCTTCAGGCCCCAGAGCCATTTTCCCTGTCTCTCATTGGCAAACTCAGAATGACCAAGGGATGGGGGCCTGACCAAGAAACCCAAACACAAGGTACATCATGGAGGCAGGAAAGGCCAAGACCAACTCTGCTGGAAGGTGTCAGGGTGGACCCCAAATGCCTCAAAGCACTGGAAATGGCTGCTCTGCTCCGCCCGCTGAGCAATGAGTGACTTTACTGTTTCTAAAGGCCCTCAGGACTTGGGGGCCTCGGATGGCCATTTCTCCCAGAAGACCCTCCCCCAACCTCGAACATCCTGCCCGTGGAATGAGGCTCTAACTCTCCCTTGTGTGCACCGCTCCAAAGCTCTGCTTCCACTTCACAGGGTGTTCTGTACTTACTTGGGTTTGTTTGTCTTTTTAATTATTTATTTATTTGGTTGTGGAGAGAGAGAGAAAGAGAAACACTGATTTGTTGTTCCACTTACTGAGGTGTTCATTGGTTGAATCTTGTATGTGCCCTGACCGGGGATCGAACCTGCTACCTGGGCCTATCGGGATGACGCTGTAACAAGCTGAGCTACCCGGCCGGGGCCGTTACTGGTTTTCTTGTTTGTTTTTTGTTTTTGGGTCTGTCTTCCCTTGTTTGGCTGTAAGCTCCTTGAGGTGAGGGATCTTTGTTTATTTGATTCACTGTTTATTTCATCCGCAGTGCTTAGAAGATGGACTGGCAAAGAGCAGGACTGATAAATGGGGGCTCAAGGATGAATAAATGAATGAGTGAGCAAAACATGTCAGGGGCAGGAGAGCAAGGTCAGGAACAAGGTCAGGGTCGGTACAGAAAGGAAGCATGAACAGAGCATGAAACTCTTGTCATCTTAGACTTTTAAGGACAGGTGGGAGGGTGAGGAAAGTGCAAACTCTCAGTGATATACTCAAAACCCTTTTGTGACACTGGCTCCCTGTTGCCGGGTGTCCCATGCCCTGACTCCCAACCTCTCCCACTCACTGACGCAATCCCACGTCAGCGAGCCCAGGAGCTGTGGGCCCTGCACCAGGCAAGAGATTTCCTCACACCCTCTTTTGATACACCAAAATACTGTGTGTACTGCTGTGTGTGATAAGGTGGACTTGAACACTGGCTTGTGTCTGGCAATTTCTGAACAGCCCCAGAGCTCGCTGGGAATCGCCCTCTGATGTGAGCTGGGAACCCAGTTCAGACAGACACTTGGGGCCATGAAACTCCAAACTACTGCGGATGCTGATTACCATGGAAACTGCTGTCTCTGGTGGCCTCTCAAGGGGAGGAAGAGTGGGGGGTGGTGAAGTGGAAAGGGGAGACGTGGGGGGAAGGATGGGAGCAGGAGCTGGGCGGTAAAGCCCGGGGTGCAGTAAGAGGGAAGCACCTGTCGTTCATTACTGTCTTCCGTGGTGCCAGGTCTGAGCTCAGGGTTCTGATGCACATCTCATCGTCATGGTTCCCTGCACCCTGTTAGACAGTGATTCTCCTGCCCCTCCCTCCTCAGTGACCACCGAGGCACATGCTGTTACAATCCACAAGACAGCCTCCCACCATTCCCAGCGCTTCTTATTGGGGAAAGGGACCCTGAACTCCCAGCCATTGACCCGTTTGCTAACAGCTGAGTTGCAAGAAAACGTGTTCACAGAGAACTGCCCGAAAAGCAGACAGCCCGTCCACTGCCGGGCATGTGCACAAGGGCAGGGAGTGTGACCTCCTGGAGGGTGGATCACAATGCCCAGATGGGAGAGTGTGTTCTGGGGAAAGGTGGCAGGTGGAGAGGGGGCAGAGGTGCAGAGGGTGGCAGACTTGGGCACGGAGCTGGCAAAGGCACACTGGATGTTAGAACTACGGTTCACTTAACACAAACGACCATCAGTAAAGCTCAACATTTGCCAGCCTGGTTTTTCTGCACTTCAGGCCAGAAAAACAAACCTACGCAATGGGGCTTGACATTCAAAGGGACCTGTCATTCCTTCTACGAAATCTGAAAAAACAATCTTGATTGCAGCAAACAAGCAGACTCCGTGTGACCATGACTGTCACGCTATCCGTGTCCAAAAGATGTCTCTTTCGGGACCAGCAAAATCTTTTTCTACAATGATCATTGCATCGATTCATTTCAATCCACGGTAGTTAACTTCTTTGAAAGATACAAATGACAGTAAGAGAGGGTGTAAGTACTGCTGTTTACTTAAAATAAGATGAGGGAGCCCTGGCTGGTGTGGCTCAGTGGACTGAGTGCCAGCCTGTGAACCAAAGAGTCCCAGGTTTGATTCCCAGTCAGGGCACATGCCTGGGTTGCGGGCCAGGTCCCCAGTAGGGGGTACACGACAGGCAACCACACATTGATGTTTCTCTCCCTCTCTCCTTCCCTTCACCTTCTCTAAAAATAAATAAATAAAATCTTTTAAAAAAAGGAAAAGACAAAACTGGGGAGACAGGAAAGGATCAGTGGTTGGCAGGGGTTAGAGGACAAGGAGGGATGAAGATGTGGCACACGTAGGATGTTTAGGACAGTGAAAGTGTTCTGTAGATACTGTACTGGTGGGCACATGTCGTTACACATTTGTCCAAACCCGTAAAATGTCCAACGCCAAGAGTGAGCCTTTAATGCATCCTAGGGAGTTTGGGTGACGATGACGCATCCATGCAGGTTCAACAGTTGTGACAAAACTATTCCTCCAGTCAGGATGTTGACGGCGGGGGAGGCTGTGCCTGTGTGGGGACAGGGGTACATGGGAACACTGAGGGCGTTCCATTCGGTTTTGCTGTGAACCAAAAACTGCTCTAAAACAGAGTCTAAGACACAGGAAAAAAAAAATTACGCTAGGACCACCTTCTGACGCCGTCTACAAAAATAAAACTCAAAATGGATTAAAGACTTAATGTTAACACTCAAAGCCATAAAACTCATAGAAAAAACCATAGGCAGTAAAAATCTCTGACATTTCTCTAAGCAATGTTTTTTCTGCCATATCTCCCCGGGCAAGGGCAACAAAAGACAAAAGGAACAAATGGGACCACATCAAACTGAAACTTTTTTTTTAATTTATTTATTTATTTTTAAAGAGGGGGGGAGGGAGGGAGAGAAACATTGTTGTGTGAGAGAAACATCAATGGGTTGCCAATTGCGTCTTGCCCGCCCCCAACTGGGGACCTGGCCTGCAGCCCAGGCATGTGCCCTGACTGGGAATTGAAGCAGCGACCTTGGTTCGCAGGCCAGCACTCAATCCACTGAGCCACACCATTCAGGGCCAAACTGAAACATTTTTGTACAGCAAAGGAAACCATCAACAAAATGAAAAGAACCCGCTGAAGGGGAGCACAAATTCACCAATACATCTGATAATGGCTTTATATCCAAAATTTATAAGGAACTTATAAAACTCAACATCAAAAAATCCAAACAACCCAATTAAAAAATAGGCAAAGGACCTGAATAAACACTTCTCCAAAGAGGACATACTGAGGGCCCAGAGACATAAAAAGATGCTCAGCATCACTAGCCATCAGAGAGATGCAAATTAAAACCACCATGAGATACCACCTGACACCAGTCAGAATGGCCATCATAAACAAATCAAAAAACAAGTGTAGGAAAGGAAGTGGACGGAAGGGAACCCTAGTGCACTGTTGGTGGGATTGCAGACTGGTGCAGCCACTGTGGAAAACAGTATGGAATTTCCTCAGAAAACTAAAAATGGAGCTGTCTTTTGACCCAGCAATTCCACTGCTGGGATTATACCCAAAGAATCCTGAAACACTAATTCCAAACAATATATGCACCTTATGTTCACTGCAGCGTTATTTACAATAGCTAAGGTATGGAAGCAACCCAAGTGCCCATCAGTAGATGAGTGGATAGAAAAGCTGTAGTATGTAATACAGAGTATATCAGTAAAAAAGTTACCATTTGCAACAGCATGGATAGACCTAGAGAGTATTATGCAAAGTAAAATAAGTCAGACAGAGAAAGACAAATACCCTAAGTATGGGGAAACTAATGAACAAAATAAATGAATGAACAAAATTGAAACACTCATAGATGCAGAGAATCATCTAAGCTCGCACCTCAAGAACCAGAAAAAGAAAAGTGACCTGCACCCAAGCAAGCAGAAGGAAAACATACAGAAATCAATGAATTTTTTTTGAAGATTTTATTTATTTATTTTTAGAGAGAAGGAAAAAAAGAGAGAAAGAGAGGGAGAGAAACATCATTTGGCTGCCTCTCACCCATGCCCAACCAGGGACCTGGCCCACAACCCAGGCATGTGCCCTGACTGGGAATCGAACTGGCGACCCCTGGGTTTGCAGGCTGGCGCTCAGTCCACTGAGCCACACCAGCCAGGGCAGAAATCAATGAAATTGAAAACAGAAACGCAATAGGGAAAAATCAATGAAACAAGCTGGTTCTTTGAAAAGATCAGTAAAATTGACAAATCTCTAACAAGGCTGACAAAGAACAAATAGCAAAAGAGAGAAAACACAACAGTGAAAGAATTAACATTGATTTTAAACAGTCTTTTCTAGAAAAAAAGAGCCTCCTCTTCTTCCAAGTTCATTTGATAAAGCTAGTATTACCCTGATACCAAAACCAAACAAAAAACTACCAAAAAAGAAAACTACAGGTCAATATCTGTCATCAATGTCAACTTTAAAATCCTTACCAAAATATTAGCAAATAGAATTTATCAATATATTTAAAAAAATTGTAAACCATGAGTGAGTATAAGATTGATTCTATACTTGACCAGCAATCAATGTAATCCACCGTATGAGCAGGCTAAAAAAGAACTTGCTCAGCCCTGGCAGGTGTGGTTCAGTGAGTTGAGCACCTGCCTGCGAACCACAGGGTCGCTAGTTCGATTCCCACTCAGGGCTCATGCCTGGGTGGTGGGCCAGGTCTCTGGTTGAGAGTGTGTGAGATGCACCCACCCATTGATGTTTCTCTCCCTCTCTTTCTCCCTCCCTCCCCCTCTCTCTAAAAAATAAATAAGTAAAATCTTAAAGTCAAAACTGAGCTTTTAAGCATCAAACCTTACACAAAAATAAACACAGAGTAGATCATAGATATAAATTTAAAACCTATTTCTTTAGTAAAAAACAGGACAAAATCTTTGAGATCTAGGGTTAGACCAGCGATCTGCAACTGGTGCACCGCAAAAAATTTTCAAACGTGCAATACCTGACTATTTAGTCAGGGGCACTGATCTCTTTTCCCAAAGTAAAAAAATATGGCAACAGCCAACACAAGAATAGCCATCCCATGTGATGAATCAAAATAATACCTATTTATTTTTTGTCAGAGCGACAAAAAATATACTTTTTGGTGTTCTGCAGAATTTTAATAATTACTTTATGTGTGCGATGAGATGAACTAGGTTAAAAATCGCTGGATTACATAAAGAGATTTGACACCAAAAATACAACCCAGAGAAGGAAAAATGGATAAACTGGATTTCATCCAAATGTAAAACTTTCACTCTGAGAAGCACCAGGGAAAGAAATGAAAATATAAGTTACAGTGTGAGAGAAAACATTTGCAAACCACAGAGCCAACAAAGAACTGGTAACTAAAGTCTATTTTGTAAAACCTCTGAAAACAACAATAAAAAACAGTCCCATTATAAAACAGGAAAACAATGTAAACATTCTACCCAAGAAGATATGGCATGGATGGCAAATGAGCGCTTTGAAAAGATGAACATGATTAGCCACTAGGGAAATATGAATTAAAACCACAGCGAGCCCCAGCTGGTGTGGCCCAGCGGATTGAGCAGTGGCTTGCAAACCAAAGGGTCACCGGTTCGATTCCCCGTCGGGGCACATGCCTGGGTTGTGGGCCAGGTCCTCAATGGAGGGCATGTAAGAAGCAACCACACATTAGTGTTTCTCTCCCTTTCTTTCTCTCTCCCTTTCCTTCTCTCTAAAAACACATAAATAAAATCTTTTAAAAATAAAAACAAAATAAAACCACAGTGAGATGTGACTACACATGTATCAGAATGGCTAAAAAAATTTTTTTCAATTATGACCACACCAAATGCTGGTGAGGATGCAGAAAAAACAGATCCCTCATACACTGCTGGTGGGACTGCTGGTTCTAGCTACTCTGGAAAAGAGTTTCTTAAAAAACTAGACATAACCCTTATTAACACAACCCAGCAATTGTATTCCTGGGCATTTTTCCCTAGAGAAAGGAAGACTTATGGTCAAACAAAAACCTGTACACAGATGTGTACAGCAGGTTTATTCACAATAACCCCAAACCGGAAACAACATAGATGTCCTTCAACAGGTGAATGGCTAAACAGTCTACAGTCCATCAATATTATACAATATTACTTAGCAATAAAAAGGAATGAGATTTTGACATATGCAACAACTTGGACAAATATCCACTTTCTTCATCTGCAACAAGGAGGGTCTCTCAAGGCCCTTCTTGTTTGGGAAATCAAGGTACAGATGAGCAGGGTGGGACAAGATGAGAGCACACTGGAAAGAGCTTAGGGCTTTTAATTTTTAACTTATTTTAATTTTTTTGGACTTTTGCAGGCTCACAATAATCCTGAAGAAGTGAGTGCTTCCTGGGCATTCTAGGGGACCCATTTTGGAAGCAGGGAACTCAAGAAAATGTTTAGGGAAGGTGCATTAGTTCCGTTGGCACAAGCCCAGGGGTCTCAGTAGTTGCAGCGAATGACTTGAAGGAAAGTGTTGCCTTTTTGCACTGAGATGGGACAGGGTGGACTTGAGACCTAAACTGAAAGTACTCTATGTTCCCAGGAACACAAGGAAATGTCTTTGTTCTAGCAGATAAAATTGAGGGTTCGCTAGTCAAGGGACTTGCAAAACTGGAAAAAGCTACATTGCCTCCTGAACATTAGGAGTAATGGAAAGTCCAGTGTCAGAGTACATTCAGCTGGTGGTATAAACACTTGTCCTGAGACTCTGAATTACCACCAGTGTCTGCATTGTGTTCAGGCTTGGAAATGGAGTAGGGAGTAAGAGTCCAGGAAAAATTCTGCAAGCTCAATTGTGACACCTGACCTGAGAAGGCCAAGTCACTGCATTTAAACCTGCAAAGACCGAATCGCTGCATTTAAAACTGCGAAGGCCGCATCATTGCACCAAGCTTTCGACAGCGGAATGACTGCACGTAACGTACAGTCGTAAATGCACGTGAGGTGCAAAGGCCAGCTCTTACAGGCCGAACTTTGAACCCTGCTAAACCCAGAAACACCCGTGCCACGGGGTCTACTAGGGGTGTACTCAGGGTCTCCCAACTGCCAATCCTAGGGTCATGTGTGCTTCAGGGCGTGGTCATGGACACAGTGGCCAATGGCAGAGAGGGCTATGAGTGGGAGGAGGGCAACTAGGGCCTTAAATTGAGAGTACAGGTGGCGCCGAGCGCTGAGACTCCGCTACCTGCTAGGTGGTTAGACCCTCGAGCCTCTACTGTCCCTTCACCATCAGCAAACTTCGGTTGTTACCTGAGGTGTAACATCATGGAAGATCTGCAGCGGGAACGGGAGCGGGTGGAACGACGCCACCTCCGTGAGAAGAAAGAGCTGCAAGACCGCATCCAGAGCATGAAAAATGCGGTACCTAAGAGTGACAAGAAGAAAAGAAAGCAGTTGCTCTTAGACGTGGAGCGCCTTGAGGCCGAATTGGAGCAGAAGCATCAGCAGGAGCTGGAGAAGTTTGGAGAGATTTATCCTGACACCAGCAACCTCGATGCCGTCGCTGCCGGTCTGGCCAAGATGAATATTGAGAACCGGCCTCCCCGCCTGTCGAAGGTGCAGAAAAGGCGCGAAAGAAGGGCGGCGCAAGAGAGAGAGCGCCAGAAGATGGCGGAGGAGGCTGACATGGATTACATGGCTACCCACCGCCGCAAGGAGGAAGAGAGGCTGGCGGTCATCCTCGCAGCCAAAAATCTGGAAATGAAGTATATTCCGGTTGACAGCCACTGCATGTACCGTGCCATCCAAGACCAGCTGTCTTTCTCCGAGACCGTGGAGAACCTGCGGATCCGCACCGCCGACTACATGCGACAGCACATCGACGACTTCCTGCCCTTCTTCACCGACCCCGAAACCGGCGATGCCTACAACTCCGACGACTTCCTGAGCTACTGCGACGACGTCGTGCACAACGCGTTGTGGGGAAGCCAGCTCGAGCTGAGGGCCCTGTCGCACGTCCTGCAGTGCCCCATCGAGGTCGTGCAGACCCAGGCTCCCACCTTCGTCGTCGGGGAGGAGTACACCGAGAAGCCGCTCACCCTCGTCTACGTGCGCTACTGCTCCAGCTTCGGGGATCACTACAACTCGGTGAAGCCGCTCCCAGCCGGCGCCGTTGGGGGCGCCGCCCCGCGCTTCTTCTAGGCGGTCGCGGTCGCGGTCGCGGTCGCGGTCGCCGCTGCCGAAGCCATTGCCGGTGCCGTTGCTGTTGCCGGTGCCCCCCTGCCATGGCTGTTGCCGCTGCCGGTGCCCCGTTGCTGTTGCTGTTGCTGTTGCCGCTGTCGTTGCCGGTGCCGTCGCCATCGCCGCCGCCAGTGCCGCTGCCGTTGCCGGTGCCGTCGCCGTCGCCGCCGCCAGTGCCGCTGCAGTTGCCGTTGCTGTTGCCGCCGGAGCCAAACCCGAAGCTGCCGCCGCCGAGTCTCTCAGTAGGCTCAGTTTTGCCCTTTGGCTTTCTCTGGTTTTCCATCGTTTTCCTAAAAAGTGTAACCCCCCGCCTCGTTTTCTTACCTCGTCATTCTTCCTCTCTCCTTTGCTTTCTTTTATGGTATCTGTGTTGTGCCACTTGGGGAGAGTCAGGCTGAGAAATTTAAACCCCGACTGATTGTCCATGAATATGTCGGGAAACTTACATAAAATTGGCGTTTGTGTACTTGCAACAAGAGCTCCTTTAGTATTGTTTGTTCATAAAAACTTGTGTGGTTGCAAAGTAATCTGACTTGTTTAGGTGTTTGCTAAACTTCACATAGTAGTGTTGAATGTAGAAGATAAATATGTAAGTGGTCATAATACAAGTTTATATAGAAATGCAAACTAATAGGCTAAGTAAGGTTTACTCTAAGGTGTGAAAGATCTCGATTTAATTTCCTTTATTGAAGATAACATAGGGATGTGACTTTTTTCAAGTAATTGATTCATTCTGTTATACCTACAATTGGCATGAGGTTAAAAAAAGTGAGCAATATACTTTCGTTGATATTTGAGACTTCTTGATATTTTCGAATTTGCCAAATGGATAGTAAAAGTGAACTGGTTTTCAGTAAACAACTTTAAGAAATTTCAGTTTTCACATCCTGTATTTCAATGAGGCTACTTAAAATGGCTAAAAAACTCTTTGTACACACCAAATGTTCTAAAATTAAAAAACTAATGCAACTTGTTTAAAAATAAAAGCAGTTAAAAACTTGGTTCTCGGTTTGTGTGGAGCTTGACTTTGTTCCTACAGAGTTCGCATCCCAGGCTATGCTTTGGCAAAGAATCCTGCAGGGTTGGGGAGCGGGAGTGGGGGTGCAGATGAGGCACTTGGGAGGAGGACTGCGCTTACTGTCTTGGTGGGGGTCTGGAGTGAGTGCGGTGTCATCGCAGAGAAGAATTTAGGGAGGGACCTTATCTCCAGGCTGTCCTGAGTTGCTGTTTTTCCACTCTGTAGAAAACATCATGAAATGGTTTCACTTAAGGATGTTTCCATTTCTGTGTGTGGAAAAGAACTCCCCAAAACTCTCCCGTCCAAGTGTACATTTCGGGGGGTAAAGAAGTGCCACTGGTTTATTTAGAGGGGAGGGAGGTTCAGAAAATGCAAACATGGAAATCCTGCCAGGTCACTGCCTACATGTGTGTATCAGGTGAGTTTCAGAGAGAGCTGGCTAAGAAGAGGAGGTCCTGAGGAAAGCAGGTGTATCTGAGAAGAGACCCTCTCCCAGGGACGAGAACACTGGCTACAAAAGGAAGGGAGGCAGAGTCCCCAGAAGGATGCTGGGCTGGGAAGGAGGCTGAACATTGGGGACAGGGTCAGCCTGGGAGGACGGATGGGACATGGCAGGGGAAAGGTGAATAGGCTGGGGTGGGGAGAGGGGGAACAGGCTGAGGAAGGGGGAACGGTCTAGGAAACGGGGCACAGGTGGTGAAGAGAGCCTGGCTAGAGGAGGAGGCCTGAATGGGATGAGGGACATAGATGGATGGAGGGAGCCTCCCTGGGTACGTGGGCAAGGGCTGGTGAAGAGCTCTAGAAATGGGAAGGGTGCTCAAGTGCAGTGGACTGCATTGGGTGGGGGAAGGGATTGGAGTTAAAAGAGTTAGGGGACCTATATAAAAAAGGGGATCTACCCGGGAAAGAGGGCTGAGCTGCTGAGGATTCCTAGCAAGGGCAGAGGTCCAGGCTGGGAACAGGGGCATTTAGGCAGGTAGAAAGGCTTCCAGTGGCAGAAGGTGGCCCAGCTGGGGTGGGCTATACAGGGAAGAATTAGGAAACTTGGTTTGAGAAGGGAAGCCATCAGGGAACTCGGCTACACCCTGGGAACTCGGGTCCTGCTGGCAGGTGTGGGAGAGGGAGATAAGCTCGAGAAGGGGCAACTTGTTTCAGCAGAAGGTCTGGCTAGAAGGGAACCCTGGATGCTGAAGAGGTCCGTGGGGCGTGTGGCTGTTCAGTGGGGAAATGGTTTGGCCGCACTTGCCCAGCCAGGGGCAAAGCACTTTCCTGGGAAAGGGATCTAAAGGAAAGGGAGCCTTCTCCCGGGGAAGGGGAAAGAGGCCCTGACTAGGGAATGGGGTCTGATGTCTGGAGGACTGCATGGAAGAGGGGGCCCTCAAGCTTAAAAGTTTGGAGCAGGCTGAGGCAGGGGACCAGGCTAGTATATGGACAAGACTTGGTAAGTGGGCCTAGCTGGGAAAAGGGACCTGTCCCAGAAGGGGGTAGAGGCAGCAGAAGGGGTCCTGGCTGGGGCATTGGGCTTACTTAGGTGAGGCAGGGGACTTAGCCACGTACGAGGAAGCCCGTACAATATAGAGAAGGGGTCACAGAAGAAGAAGGGAGCCTGGCTGGGAGTAGGGAGATGTATGAGGTTGGGTCCTGGCTGAGAACGGGACCATAGGATAGCACAAACTGAGGACTGGAGACTGGCTGGGATGGGGGCCTTGGGGATGAAAATACCCCCCCAGGGAATGCTGGCCTGTGCAAGGGCTCGGGCAGGGGAACGGGGTCTGCAAGGGAGGCACAGGCTAAGAAACGAGCCGTTGGCGGGAGAGATTTGAATGCTGGGGAAGAATGGTACAGGCTGGGCTCGGAGGATTAATAAGCAGGGAGAGGGGGCCTCATGAGTGGACAGGACCTGCTGCTAGGGAAGGAGGGTGTGTGGCCCGAGAGAGGGCACATGGTTGAGGATAGGGACCGCTGGGGGAGAAGGAGCAGGATAGGCATGAGGGGAGGTCTGGCCCAGGAGAGGGGGATGACTTAGAAAAGGGGCTTGGCTGAGGCAAGCGGTACAAAGGCTGCTGAGGAAGGCGGCCTTTCTGGGAGAAGGAGGCCCGCCTGGAAAAATCAGCAGAGACTGAGGACACGTGTGGGTCCCTAGGTGAAGGGCCTCACTGGGTGGGGGCAGGCTCGGGCTGGAAAAGAGTCTCCAACCGGAGAAGGGGACTTGGCTTTGAGTGGGGGCACATGTGAGTAAAGGGATCCTGACAGGGAAAGGTCACGTGACTGGGGAGGGGACTTGACAGGTGACCGAGAGCTGAGGGGAAGATGTTTAGCAGGGAAGGAGGCGCTGGCTAAGAAAGGCCAGTGAAGGGGCAACTCCTTGGGAAAGTGGTCCAGCTGCGATGGGAGAAGCCTGGGCACAGAGCCTGGTTGTGGGAAGGAGACACTTTCTGGGACAGGGTCCCCACATGGTCAAGGGGACCTAGGGGTAAAAGGGGACCTTGCCAGGGGAAGCGTGGCCTGGCTGCGGAGGGTGTCCACAGGATCTCAGTTTGGAGAACCAGCCTGCCTGGGGGAGGAGAGGGGCGAGGTGGGGGACACGGAGTAAGGGTCCTGCAGGTGGAAAGGGACTCAGGCTGTGGCTGACACCTGCCCGGGAAGGGAATTTGGGGAACATAGGATGGGAAACTGAGGCACAGGGTGAGAAACTACCAGGAAAGTGGCTAAAGGCCAGAGAGGTGGACACAGGCAGATAAAATGACTGATTCAGAAAGGGGCGGTGCTAAAGAAGGGAGCCTGGGGCAAATAGCTGAGGGAAGGGGCCAAAGGCTAGGAAGGAAAATTCAAGTTGGGTCAGGAATCCTGAGCAGTGGCTGGGGAGGGTGAACAAGCTGGGGCAGGGGCCTGGGGAGGGTCGCCACAGAAGGAGATGCTGGGGAGTGTGGCTTGGCTGGGGAACAGGACAGGTGGGGATTAGGAAAGCCTGCCTAGCAGGGGAAAGGGGAGCAGCCTGGGGAGCTGGCTGGGTGGAGGAAGGGGGCCCAGCTGGGGAGCAAGGTATAAATGGATGAAGCAGCCTGGCTAAGTGAGGGGGCACGGCTGGGTTCCACAGTACAGGCAGGTTAAGGGCTTCTCATGGGGAAAGGATAATCTGCTGGGGACCGCCTGGAAACGGGGGAAAAGCAGGGTATGAGAAGTGGGGGAGGGGGAGAGGCGGTGACAAGGATGGGGCCTGGCTGGTATAAGGTATAAATGGGTACAGGATTCAAAAAAGGATTCCCCGCTTTTGAAAAGGGAAGGACTAGGGAATGGCGGCTAGCTCGGGGAGGAGGCACCGGGCTGGGGAAGGGATCCCGGGGGTTATCCGCACATAAAGGGGGTTGGCACTGGTTGGCGACGGGGCAGTTGCAGGGCAAGAGTGAGCTGACTGAGGAAGGGGACAAGGGTCCTGGCTGGGGACAAGGGCACAGCCTGGATAATGCAGGCCTTGCTGGGAGTGAAGGTGGGGGATGGGGGATGCAGCTGGTGCTACTCAAGGAATTCTTCAGCAGAAGACACCAAACAAGGACGGCAGAGTCCCACTTTACAGGCTTGTCCCTGAACAGAAGAGAAATAACTGTTCCGGTCTTGAGAACCCTTCGGATCTCACTGGGCCTGTCCCAGCTGCCGCCACTCGCTCTGCCTTCCGCTGCAAGGAGAGGGAAGAGTTAAGCCAGGCCGGGTTTTAACTGGGCCAGGAGCACGAAACCAAGAGGGGGCCTGCATGGTGGGACCTGGCGGGACCTGAGGGATATGCAGCCTGTTTCATTTTGTACCAGTGACCACAGTCACCAAGGATAGGTGCAGGGAAAGCAGAGCCTCGCCCAGGGCTACAGCGTGAAAGCACAAACCTCCACAGCACCCCCCGCCCACCAACATGCCCTCCTGGGATGGGGTGTCCTCCAGACAGGGCCTCCTCAGGTCAGTCAGGCTCTTCGTTCCTGGTTGCTTCTACACAAACGCATGTTTTAAAAAGTAAAATCAATGCCCTGGCTGGTATAACTCAGTGGAATGAGTGCAGGCCTGCGAACTGAAATGTTGCGGGTTTGATTCCAGGTCAGGGCACATGCCTGGGTTCTGGGCCAGTTCCCGTTTCTGGGCATGCAAGAAGCAACCACACGTTGATGTTTCTCTCCCTCTCTTTCTCCCTCCCTTCAACTCTCTCTAAAAATAAATAAAATCTTAGCAACAAAACAAACCCTGAAATTGGTATCATTCTGTTAAACCTATTTGTTTTTTTAAAGATTTATTTATTTAACCCTGGCTGGTGTACTTCAGTGGATTGAGTGCCGGGCCTGCAAACCAAAGGGTCACAGGTTCGATCCCCAGTCAGGGCACATGCCTGGCTTGTGGGCCAGGTTCCCAGTGGGGGGCACAGGAGAGGGAAACACACACTGATGTTTCTCTCCCTCTTTCTCCTTCCGTTCCCCTCTTTCTAAAAGTGAATGAGTAAATAAATACATCTTTTATTTCTATTTTTTTTTAGAGATTTATTTTATTTTTTATTTTTTTAGAGAGAGGGGATAGAAGGGAGAAAGAGAGGCCCACACTCAATCCACTGAGCCACACCGGCCAGGGCACAACCTATTTGTTTTTCTTTAATACACTATAAGCATTTTCTTGTGTCCTTAAACAGTCTTCAATACAGTTATTTTAATGCCTGCATTGTAGCCTGTGAATGTGCCATAATTTATGTCTCCTCTTCTATTATTGGACATTTAGATTGCTTTCAATTTCTCACTACTATAAATATGCCACTGTAATATCCTCGTAGCTGAATCTTTGTATTTCTGATGATTTCCTTTTGATAAGATTTCTAGAAGCAATCTAGGCCAAAAGGGGAGGCTTTTAATGCATGCTGGTATATTGCCCGCTATATATTTGCTCACCAAAGAGAGTGTTACTTCCCCATGTAGTTGCCAACAGTAAAGGTTATCATATTTGCTAATTTGTTAGATGAAAAATGTGGTATTAGTTGGCTCTTTGTTGATTACTGGTGAGGTAGAATATTCTTCTAAGTGTTTATTAGGGTGTCTATTTGCATTCATGCAGAAAATAATAAGTCTTCACGTAGTGCCTTTTCCTGAACTTTGCTTAAGTTTGTATGAGTGACTTTGTCTTTTTCTTGTGGATTTAAAGACATTTTAAATATGTTTATTGATTTTAAAGACAGAGGAAGCGAGAAGGAGAGAGAGAAAGAGCAACGTGAGACAAAACGTCAGTCAGTTGTCTCCCACATGAGGCCCGGCCAGGGATCAAACCCACAACCTTTTGGTATGAGGGGCAACGCTCCAACCTACTGAGCCACCCAGGTAGGGCTTCTTATGGATTTTTTTTTTACATTAACATGTGGTTGCCTCTCACCCACCCCTTACTGGGGACCTGACCTGAAACCCAAGCACGTGTCCTGACTGGGAATTGAACCAACGACCCTTTACTTTGCAGGCCCGTGCTCAATCCACTGAGCCACACCAGCCAGGGCTCTTCTTATGGATTTTCAATAGCTCCTTCCACTTGTCATTCAGATATTTAAAAAGTAAGTTTTTTCCAGTACTTTATTAGCCTTTCGCTTGTTTCTGACTTTTTAAACATGATGCTGAACTTTCAAATTGTAATGTTATCCATTAATGTTTTTCTTTATGGTTTCTGTCTTGTTACTAGAGTTTTCCCATCCTGAGGTTGGAGCAATATTTGTGAATACTTCCTTTTAGGTTTCTGATGCTTTCTTCTTATATTAAACTGTATTTAACATATCCACCTGGAAGTT
>VMDR010005476.1:0-51460 GCA_007922815.1 Macrotus californicus
TTTTGACTGTGTCCCTTATTGGGATCTATCACATCTCTTGTTCTGTAGTGAACTAGTGAAGATGGAACAGACCCATCTTCAGAGAGACTCCAGAAGGATTTCCCTCCTTTGCTTAGTAGTGCTGGCTCACACCAACTTTAGGGCAACCAGTAGAGGAAAAGATAAATCAATTTGCAAGATTCAGAAAATTGTCCCTTTTCTGCTGACTATGAACAAATCATCAGTATGATGCCTCTTCACAATGGTCAGAATGGCTGTCATAAACAAATCAACAAACAACAAATGTTGGCAAGGTTGTGGAGAAAAGGGAACCCTAGTGCACTGTTGGTGGGAACACAGACTGGTACAGCCACTGTGAAAAACAGTACGGAATTTCCTCAAAAAATTAAAGATGAAACTGCCTTTTGACCTGGCAATTCCACTGCTGGGATTATACCCGAAGAATCCCGAAACACCAATTCAAAAGAACCTATGCACCCCAATGTTCATAGCAGCGTTATTTACAATAGCCAAGTTCTAGAAACAATCTAAGTGCCCATCAGTAAATGAGGGATCAAAAAACTGGTACATTTACACAATGGAATACTATGCAGCAGAGAGAAAGAAGGAGATCCTACCCTTCACGACAGTGTGGATGGAACTGGAGAGCATTATGATAAGTGAAATAAGCCAGTCAGAGAAGGACAAATACCATATGATCTCACTTATATGTGAAATTTAATGAATAAACAGAACTAACAAGCCAAGTAGAGACAGACTCATAGATAGAGAGCAAGATAACAGCCGTGGTGGGGGGAAAGCTAGGAGATGGAGGGATTGAACTAAAAGGAAAACGAATGCGTAGACATGGATAATAGTGTGGTGATTGTTGGGGGGAGGGGATATAAGGGAAATAAATGGTAATGGCAAAAATACAATAAAAAAAGCAATGATCAAAACATTTTTAAAAAGTGATGTTTTGTCTGTTCTTGGAGTCTTCTTACCTGCCAAACTTAATTTATATTTATTTACTTATTCTTACACAGTTTCTCAAGGGAGAACATTTTCATTAGGGAGATACTTCATTTTCTTCTTAAGATAAAGGTAATTTTTCCCCTTACCAGATTATTATAGTCCCAGATAAAAAGAGATGATATTGTCTTATAAATCACAATCAATGTAAAGAGGAAAAGCTTTGACATTGATTTTCATGTTTAACGTTAGTATAGAGGGGAGATTCAAAGAACAGAGACAGCCAGAGTTATTGGAGTGGCTGAAATCACACTTGTTGTTCAATATAGTCAGTGTGCACCTGTAAAGATATATTAACTAGGGTTGCCAGAGAGAAAAAAATTGGTTTTCTCTTAATGAACTCTATGCATGCAGTCCTCAAGGTGGAAGAACATTTATTAGAAGATCTAACATGCATTTTTTTCCCTAAGTGGATATTCATTAAGAATAATAGTTACTAACCAACCAGACAAAAAAACCCAGTAGTTCCTAACCAGTATTAGGTTCTATTAAAATTTGATGTCAGTCACCTATAAAGTGAAGATAAAATATTTGTGATAATTTACTTATACTTTAAAACATAAAATTTCATGTTTAACTGGAATACTGTAAAAACTATGAATGTGTTTATTTAATTCCATCACATACATCTAAGGATGATCTAACTGAATATTTATGTTAAGGATACTTTAAAAAGATACAGTTATAGTAAAATAGGCAATGACTATTGCCCACAGGTTAGCATCACCATTGCAAATACAGTGTTAAGTTAGCAAAATTCAGATTTATTGGGTATAGAACGTTTGACGCAAGTGAAAAGAGCACTCGTATAGGCACTTTTGCCCATTGGTTTTCCATGGATGGCAGGGCTCCTTAGATGAAGATTTTCAAGCCACCCTTTGGACCAGCCTAAGCCCAGTGAGTGGGGAGAAGGTGCACATTGGATGAGTCACATCACTGAGAAGTAACAGGCACATGCATTGCATCATTTTCCCGAAAACAGATACTCTTCTGGTATTTGAGAACTTTGATCACAGCAAAGTGTTGACACAGAAATTAATCACATTCTCCTTAGTTCAAGATCAGTGTGCAAGAGCTCAAAGGCATAAGCAAAAAGCCATATAAACAACAAGTTTTGCAGTATTTTTGGGTTAGTTTCATTCAGAAACAACTCACACATTCTGCATTAAATCCTGTGTATAAATAAGCAAGATGACAGTTACAGTCACTGAAACGCTCGAGTGCACCCTTGTCTGCACTGAGACCCCATTTGGTGTGGTGTCAAATTTCATTGAGCGGAGCTGAAGGGGACATTAACTTGAATTGCAAAAATCTCTTTTTCAGATGAAATAAAACAGCTGTCCAGTAAGTACAGCCAGGGCAACTGGGTCATCAGCTGTTTTTAAACTTTTCAAAATCAGTGTATGGATTAACACTTCCCTTTTGATATAACTTTAAAGGAAGGGATCCAGTTTCCACAGAGATTATATAAATAAATAAACCCAAATATTTGTTTAAATATTTGTAAATCAGATTTAGACATATATGTTATCCACAAGTTGCACTTTAACAACTTGGGGGGTGGGGGTGGGAAAGGAAACTAGAAAACAAAAAAATAAAATAGAGGAAATACAGGTCCCACATGCAATACCACACTCATAGTAGTTTTACTGAAATTCTACATTAAAGTTTATTTGTCTTTTAATTAGGATTCTCTTCTCCCCAAATCTACCAGCTCACTTAGTAGGGCTGTTTTTCTTAATGAAAAATATACCTCTTCGCAAATGTCTACAGTTCCCTTCTGTTGAAAGATGTTTCAGTGACCAAACAGTTCACCCGTTTAATTACCTTGATGGCAGAGAGGTCGATTTTTTCTTCTTTGGGTGGGGCGGGTGCAGGTGCGGGGGCAGGGGCTGGGGCAGGAGCAGCGGCCGCAGCGGGTTTCTTCACGTCTTTCTTTGGTGCCATTTTGTTTAAAAGGATGGCTTAAAAAAAAGAGAGAGAAGAAGTACCTCCAAAAGTACCTGTCAAAATGATTCTTGGAAGAGGAGTGGTGGGTCGGTTGATCCACAGCCCAGTGTCTTGAAGGTGGACCCAGAGTATTAAATGGTACAAGGGCATGCGTATATATTTCACTTAGTGCCTGATAGAATCTTGACACGTGAGGCTGGATTGGACAGCTCGCTGCTCAAGGGGGATGGCATTCCTGCTCAGTCTATAAATGGAGTCTAAGGGGTCAGAGCTTCATCAATTTTTTTAAACTCCTCTTGCTTTTTTTTTCATCTCTATCTATAAAAGAGAAAGAAGTCTGATAAAGCCAGTTTCAGATCCTTTGGTGAGAGTCAAGTAGATTGACTGATACTTTTTCTTCGTTGAATTAGAATTCTGATGAAGTTGTAAATCTTTTTTTTTTTTTTCTTTTCCCATGCCAAAGAAACTTTACTGAAGGATTTCATTTCCACTTGGAATTTTGGCAGGGAGCATCACCAACTTTCACTCAGCTCCTTTGCCATGACTTGCAAGAAAAGGTTGGTCAGCAAAGAGGCAGTGATGTTTAAAAATAATAAGCAGACGAATAAGGAAAGCTCACCAAGGCTCAAGGCAGTTTTCCTTCTAGGGAGCGCAACCTCTGGCTCTGTCTCTCTCTTATTCAAACTGTGGCAAACCGTATGATAGGAAAAATAATTTAAAACTACTTCTTATAACTTAGTTTTCTTTCTGTAATTTAATGAAAAATACCAAATGGAATGGAAATGACTGCAAGATTGAACTACTTTCCTGCAAAACAACTTTTTAAATAGTAACTTTCAAAGTAGACGCCCATTTTATTTTCTAAATGGCAAAAAGTATGATTGTTTATTTATCACCTATGTTTTTATTCATACTAAGGAGATAAGATAAATTCTTAAATTAATCTAAGAGGCCAGAGAGTTAAAGAGAGAAAGAACTTGAATCATCAATATGGTGTAAGTTTTGGTAATTACTTTCCTTCCTGTCCTTGGTGCCCTCGGTTTGTAAGGCTAGACTCACATGTTAAGGAGCATAAGAATAACCCATGAACTCTCTTCATTTCTGTCCTCTTAAATTCTGAGATGTTTAATTACTGAGTAGTTATCAATTAGTAAAAAAAATCAGTAGCTAATTTGGGATTTTAAACAAGTCATATTTATATATTACATGTATAAGAGCATATATATACACAGATACATATATGTACATAAGTATACACATATATATTCTAATTTTTGAAGATAGTTGTGTTTAAAGATATAGATTCATTCATTACCTGTATTATTTTGGTGTGATATGAAAGCATCCTCCAACTTGGAGAAGGTCATTATTCCTCTCCTTATTACAGCTGAGAGATTAAGACTGTCACCAGCAACAATTCATGGAGGTACAACTGACCCTCAGCTAATCAGTCTCCTTATCTCATGTGGTAGCCTGATCTGCTGGATTATTTTATCCATATACATGCAGGAGCTGCTTTCTGATGAGCTCCCTCCCCTGTGCTGCCCCATACCAAGAACCTAAATTAGTTATGGTCTAAGCTGCTAATGATCCTCATTTGTTAGGAATAAGACAGTTATGAGAATCTGAGCATATTTTATCTAAGTGTACTCTTTTTCTCAAATTTAAACAATTAGAGGAGAATTCAAAAAATAATGTGATGTTTTATGATCGATAATGCTGTTTTTGTAAATAGTAGGAATCTTCCCACCAGTTTGTTTTCCTCTGGACGATCAAAGGGGCTTTTCTGCAATTACTGAATGTGGCTATGCTCTTACTTTGTTCACAGCCCATATTAATACTCTGTTCCATGTGCAGAAATCCCTCAAGGTCCATGACAGGTTTAAAGATAAAAGAGTTTTATTTGTTTTGAGGCAAAAAATTGAAATAGGAACACATTTTTTTCATATTTAGGGGGAAACAGTTTGATCTCACTGTATTTTTACATCTCTTTGTGTTACCAAATATACATCACGGATTTATGACTTCACAGAGGAAAAAATGTTGGTGGAGAATTTTCTACCTAAAAAGTAGAAATCGAAAAGTGAAGTGTCATTTATATCGTATGGAGGCTACATGCTATCGGCATGACATTACTGTTGATGTTAACCTTGACCTCGTGGCTGAGGTGGTGCTGGACAGACACCTCCCCTAACCCATGACCTAGTCCAGCCTTGAGGAAAACGTCAATCAAACCCAAACTCCTGGACATTCCACAAAATTCCTGACAAACACTTAAAAATTGTCATGGTAATCAAAACACAAAGGAAGTCTCAGATGCTGTCACAGCCTGCAGGAGCCTGCGGAAGCATGATGAGTAAATGCCATGTGCTATCTAGATGAAATCCTGGAATAAAAAAGGGACATAAGGTAAAAACTAAGGAAATCAGAATAAAGTGTGACCTTTAACTAATAATAATGTATCAACATTGGTTCATTAGTTCTGACAAATATACTCTACTGAAGTAAAATGCAAACTATAGAGCAAACTAGATGTAGGGTACATGGAAACTTTCTTCTCAACTTTTCTGCAAATCTAAAATGTACTAAAATAAAAAAAATCTATTTACTACTCCCCCAAATTAAACAGAAGTACAAATAATTTACCTTGAAAGTGTAAAGAAACAAGGTATAAGATCTCATACCTACTCAGTATTTTCTGTGTTTGATCAGGTATATTATAAAAGGAACTTCTGAGAATGTTCACAATTTATAGCACTGAGACCTTATGGCCTTTTTAAAAATGGTGAGGGTAAATGCAGACAACTGTACTTGAACAACAATAAAATAATTTTTTTAAAAAGTCATTTGTCCTGTTGGACACAAGGCATGTGTCACTTAGGCACTATTGAAGTTATGTGTGGAGAAAGAAGAATTTAGTGGCTTTCTGAAACTATGATCCTGATAATTTTATATGATAACCAGAATCAAAATGAAGTGTCTCTCATGACCTCTCCTTTTTAGAAGGCTGTGTGACAAGAGTGACTTCTAAGGAGAAAGAAGGGCAACAGCTGAGGACTCATGTTCTCAGTGACAGCTGATACATTCTGTGCCCAGATCTTGCAAGTGTTCCTCATGCTTAACTGTACCATTTGCTGTACACAGTTTTTTTTTTTTTTTTTTAGATGGTTACCAAAGTGCAGGGGAATGGCAGAGAAGGGGCAAGTTCATTACTAAAGATGGCTCTTTATATTCTATCTTGTAATCTCATTGTGGGTTTTCAACCACATGGCCAAGATCCGACACACATTAATCTGTGTTTTATATGATAGGTTTTAGGTTCCTTTTGGCTAAGATAAAATTCTTGTTTTCTTTTTGGGAAGTTGGGCCTAAGAAGTATCTTCCCTTCATTTCACTGGTCCTTATCACAGCCTGACATGCTTAACCACTGACTAGGCAGCCCAGGGACTTATTTACTCCACAGGTGTTGACCACCTACTACACGCTAGGCTCTGTTATAACAGGCAACTGGTTATTGGGGCAACTGGGTGAACAAGATGGGTTTGATTTCTGGTCTCTTGAAGTCCTGTTGGAGACTGGGAGTTATGAAAGATAGTAATCAACCACATGACATGACTGCGAATTGTCACAGGACATACAAAGGAACCAAACCAAGTGCCATGAAAATAATTACTCGAGGTGTGGTAGGCACCCATTTTACATAGGCCGGTCTGAGGAGCTGCCACTTTGGCTTAGAAGAAACCCTTTTCCTGGTAGTTGGTGGGCTTCATGTAATTCCATGTCATAACAGCGACTTCTCTAGATTTTATCCTCTTGTCCATGTACCCACTATGCCCAACAATTTGCTTACGAAATCTTTTCTATCCGCTGGTATTTTTTTCCCTGTCTGAGCTTTGTCTGCAAATTACAATCTACATTTGCATGAGCTCTATATGGAAATCACATCTTCTCACTGACTTTTCCACTTAGCAAATTGAATGAAGAGTACATGGTTCCGAATCTCTCCAGCCTAATCAGTAGCATTTGTTTAACCACACACTATTCCAAATCACAATTTACCCCTTCAGGAATCAGACTATAATTGTGATTTATTCAGATAATGATTATGCAGTTCATAAAGCTCAACCTTAAAGCTAAAGCAAGTGGTGAATGGTTGAATTATTCCTCTATCACAATATTGACTAGAGAAATCTGATTTACTTCTCACTGTGTGACAATTGACAATTATTTTAGCTTCAGAGAGACAAATATAAAATGAAAGCAATATATGAGACAAGAGCCAACATTTTCTTTTTTTACTGCAAAGTTCTGTGATTTTTGCTTTTTGAATAGCCTCATTGTTATTAATGGCCATCTATTGAGGGTTAATGTGTGTTATCTTCATCAATCCTTACAACTTTGAGGTAGATGTATAATTTCCACTTTATAGATCGAAAGACTCAGAAAAGGAAAATATTGCTGTAGTTACAGTTTAAGTGTGAAAAGACAGAAATAGAACCTAGTTTTGATGTCATCTAAAGCCCAAGTTCTTAACCATTGCTTCCTATTGGCTGAGGGAAGAATAATTACATGCAAAAAACCATGTGGGTTGTGCCTCGGGTCTTCAGTTATGATAGAATTAAATCTTGGCTTGTAAAAGATGACCCACTTTAAGGTTACCTTTCAGAAGAAGAAGGGCATGAAGACAAAATGGAACTGCTAGGATGCCAGAAGTGATGCCAATGGCAGAGACACCTTGGGAGTACTGGGAACTGCAGGGTGGAAGAGAGCACACGATAGTGGTAGAATCACACTCCTGGCATTTATTATCCAAATTAAAACACACACACACACACACACACACACACGCACATGCACAGACATAGAAAATCATTCCTTAATGGAATCATTTCCTTTGGAACTTGCAAGATGAACTCCCAAGGACAGCCCACAGGCTGGATTTGATCTGGTTCCCACTGCCTCTCTTTGTTCACTGCTCTGTTCCCTTTGCAGTTGATGCTGCGGTCACACTGAACATCCCTGCGCAGGGCCTGCAATTGCTGTCCCCTTTGCCTGGGATGCTTTTCCACACACCTTTTTATGGCTGCCTCCTGGGATCATTTAGATTTCAGTCCTAGCGTTACCTCTTCAGAGAGACCTCCAGTCATGCTATCTAAGCAGCTCATTCTTTAGGCCAGCATTCAGTTTTATTTCCCTCATAGCCTCTATACATTTTACATTTTTAATTTGTATTCTAATATATTTAGGAAGTGAGCTCCATGACATCATGGGCTCATCTGTCTGGCTCTACACTGAGTCTCAAGCTCCCAGCTCATAGTAAACTCAAAACAAATATTTATTGAATGAATGAATAAGTAAATGAAAAGTGTTATAGGTTTTGGTGATAGCCAGTTATAAATAAGTGATCCAAGACAGTTTGGAGCTCCAAAATTTAAGAGGTAGGAAGAACTTGGGTAGCCAGATGAGAAGAATGGCAATGAGTAGAGAATTGACTATTAGAACTGGCCAGGTAGCTCAGTTGGTTAGAACGTTATCCTGATACACCTGATACAAGGTTTTAGGTTTCATCTTCAGTCAGAGAACATGCAAGAATTAACCAATGAATGCACGAATAAGTGGAACAACAAATCGATGCCTCTCTCTCTCTCTCCCTTTCTCTTGCTCTGTCTCTCTTACTTCCTTCCTCCCTCCCCCCTTCCCCTCTCTCCGTAAATTCAGTAAATACAAACATTTTTGAAGTTAAAAAAAATAGAACTGTGGACAAAAAAAGGGGGTTCTATAAAAAGTAACCTCACAAGGTGACCTGATCATAAATTCCTAACTGGGCAGTTCATGGTGATTAGTTACGCCCCAGGCATATAAGTTCTTTAGTATATGCATAGCCAAAGTGTGCATGGCATATAACCTTTTTTTATTTTTTATTTTACTGTTGTTCAAGTACAGTTGTCTGCCTTTTCCCCCCACCAGTCCCCCCAACCCCAGCCATCCCCTGCTCCCTCCCCTGATTCTACCCCTCCCCCTTGGTTTTGTCCATGTGTCTTTTAGTAAAAGTTTATCTCTGCTTTAAGCAAGCGCTGCCCATTGTTTCTGTGCATCTATGTTACCACACCTTTGAAATAAGCAGCAACCACCCTTAAGAGAGCACGTAATCTTGTTAACTCTCCTGTAAGCCAGTGTCTGTCTTGCTTTCTTCTTCCTCCCTGTAATCTTCCTTACATTTCCTCTTTATTTTCCAATTGGTAACAGAGCTGCAAAACTGTTATTTTCCAGAGCATTGGAGATCTTGCTCCCCGGCGTAGGTTGTCATTGTGGGTCAAATAAACTCATAAAAATTCTCTACAGGTTTGGATGTTTATGTCAATAGAATACATTCTGAAAACATAAAAGCTTTGGCATCATTTAATCAAAGTAAAAGAAAATGGTGGCTTAACAGCAATTTTAATTATATAAAGTTTCACTGTTAAGAGAATAGTCATTAGTTTTTAATATTAGACTAACAGGGATGAGTGGAAAGATTTTCAGTTAAAAAGAAATAACTTACCAATGGGAATCATGAGATACTCCAAAAGTGTTCTGAAATTTGTAAACTGTTTTCTCTTAGGAATAGTTTGGTGTTTAAGTGCAAGATTGCTAAGGGACTAAGAGTAGATAATAAAGATTTTTTTGGGGGGGGATTATTTGCACTCCTTTCATCACTAAGTTCTTAACCAGAGTTATTTCTTCAACACTCAGTAAATCTTGTCCTCATGTAAGTCGGAGACTGATATTTTTCTTCTTTCTCTTGCTCTTAGAGTTACCTTGTTAAGGGTCACACTGCATCCAAGACGAGCCAGGCAGGGCAGTGCTTAGAAATCCTGTCTTCTGAGGGAGATGGCGAGCCACGTGGAAATGGAGTCAGTGTGATTCTTTACACGGTTAGCATGCTGTTTCCCTTGGAAGTGGGGTGGGGGTGGTATAAGGTTTCTCAAGGAAGGACATTTATAGTGATTAAAATTGCTCAGAGCTTGCTTCATGGTATAATTCTTAGGCTGTAGTATGTGATTCTGGCAAGAGGGGAGTATGAAAGGGACAGAAAATCCCAGACAGTGGCACAGAAGGGCACACGGTGTAGATGAACCTCAAAAAAAGGGGACGCGGCTGCAGGGGAACACTCACTGATCGGTCAGGCTCTTGGTCAGGAATGCCTCTCGATTACCTCCTGGGAGGTAAACAGAGTGCAGAAATGCCCAAGGACAATGACTGTCTGTTAGCCTATTGTCATTCTGTAATATTTAGTTTAGCTTTACAAATGAACTGGCAACAAAGGCTTTTGGGAGTTGTTATTTTTCTGGGAAATTAAATGCAAAGCTTCTTCTGGGACAAAACTGTTAAGAAGTTCTGAATTTGTGCATGCATCAACAGTCAGTAATTCCACTCCTAGGCATGTACCCTACAAAAATGCCTACATATGAGCATAATATGTACCTAGACATCCTTAGTGACATTATTCAAAATACCTAAAACTAGAAACAACTCAAATGTTCATCAATAGTAGAAAGGATGAGTACGGTGTATACACACAGGGATGTATTACACACAGCAGTGAGAATGCACAACGTGGACCAATCTCACACAGCGTTGAGTTAAGGAACTCATATAAAAGACAACCAGCATATACTGTATGATTCCATTCTTGTGAAGTTCAAAACCAAGGGAAGCTAATGATGGTGGTAGAAGACAGAATGGTGGTTACCTCTGAGAGGAGGGTGGGCTAGAGATGGTAAGTGAAGGGGCTCGTGGTTCACTTTGTGATAGTTCACAAGATGTACGCTTAAGATTTTTGCGGTTTCCTGAATGTATGTTATATTTTAATAAAAAGTTCAATAAGGAAAGGACACACTACTTCCTGCCAAAATAAAATGAATGACATCAGATGGAATCAAAAAGACAGAGAGACCCTGTTTTCCATCCTGTTGTAGGGACTTCAGGGAGCAGGAGAGTGTCTGTCTTCATTTTGGAGAGGACCAGCAACTGCAGGGACAAGAATAGCCAATGGCTGACAGTGCATCTGTTTCCTCTTGTCCTGGTCAAGGTTTTCTAATTTGGGCGCAGAGGAGTATCCATGTCTCCAGGAGGCCACCCTGGGGCACGTTAAGCATTTTCTAAGAACCGGAACCTACAGCCTGTGCATTTGGAGGAGCTTTAGAGGAGGGGCCAGGACAAAGGGTATGCTTGTCTTGTTGACACTGGCACCAGGATTTAAAAAAATGCGAGACATCTGTTTTTCTATACTTATACATTTTTAAGTTCAATTCATTGGGGTGATGTTGGTTAATAAAATCACACAAGTTTCAGGTGTACAATTCTATAATGCAATTATAAATTTCACCGTGAGAATTCTAGCTTTTTAATTGCCTGATTCATTCTTTTAGATCAAATACTTGTGGGTTTTTCAGACATGGAGGAAGGTGGGACCATAAAAGCTGGAGGAAGGCAAAATGGAGTGCAGAGGCTCTTTTCTCAGCTTGTAATGAACTATTTGTGGTCAAGACCAACACGTGTATTGATTCTCATCAAGTGGGATTCTTTACAGCGTGAAAACGTCGTCTGCCCTGGAGGTGAGCCCCGAGGGAGCGATCGCACAGCACTTTCTCAAATGAGCAGATTAAACCCCTCATAAAATGCTTCCTCTGGCACATCCACCCCGTGTATATTAAAATCCCCTCGATGCCCTTTCGGCAAGTTAGCGTTCTTGCAGCTTCAGTGCCGTGCAGCCTGTGTGCCAGCCGGCAGGTGACTCTGTTCTCTCCCTGGACTGTGTAAAGGAAGAATTAGATCGCTGTTTGTTGAAATAGACTGTATATCTCAGAAGTCCCATTTCAATAACCTTCTGGGGGCAAGAATGAACTGGGATCGGAAAGGCAGTTACGACATGGCTAAATAAATAGCAGGAGGTCCCTCAACACCTGGCCGGCCGGCACTGTTACAATGTCACTGCGAGGCTTTACATTTCACAGTCTCTTTCTTCAGCAAACAGTCTGAAAGGTCTTGCGCGGAGGCAGAATTTTTAGTCTGAACACTCGGGAAACTTGGTGTTGAAACTCTAAGGCTGTCACGTAATCCCCTGAGGAGTGCCAGAAACTTTCCAACTAAACCTTTTTATGTCTCCAAGAATTGTTAAATCCAATATGCCCTAGGTTTTCCCTCACATTTAGTCTTTTGAGCTGTATACATCTTCTTGTACGTTTCTCCAGCTTCAGGACTGGACTCTACCATCACAGATATACAGGGAATGTTCATAATGCTGAGCCTTGATATTGCAAGTGTAGAAATCCAAGATATCCTGACAAAGGGAAGACCTTTGGTTGGGGCTTAGAGGAGGGGGGAACCAGTGGGTTCTGAGTGTTCAAGTACGTGCCTGGTTTGATCCTGTTTCTCTCTTCAAATCACATTTCTCTAGGTGTGAAGCAGAGGGGTTATCTAAAGCAGGACTTGTATGTGATGAAATAACTTTCACGGTGTGCCTTCTCACGATGATCTATTTTCTAGGAATGGGGCAGAAAAGGCGAGAAACTGCCACCTCATTTCATGCTTTTGTCCTCCTTGCACATTGGACCCTGGTCAGTCTGGCCCTTCCTCAGTTCATTCACGGTGGTTTTGTGTCTCAGGACCTTTGGGTGTGCTTGTCTCTCTCTCCAGGCTTCCCTTCCCATCTTTCTTTTCCTACTCTTCAAGTTCTAGTGTGGATGTCATCTCCTCAGGGAGGCCTTATCTATCATACTATCGGAAGGAGATTCTGTTCCCCTCATTCCGTATTGCAACGGTTCATTTGATGGGCTCCTGGCATGTATAAGAGTTTGAATTATTTATGTCCTCGATTGTTGTGCACTTCATTTATTACGATGCCAATTCCATGAGGCAGCATTTATGGCTCTCTTGTTTACTGTTCTCATTATCTAACTTAGCACAGTGTCTGACATATAGTGTACTCAAAAAATATTTGTTGCATAAGTGAATGAATAAACTCATTTTAGTGGATATAGTTTTCTTTTTACTATACCTGATTTTCCTTTTTATTATTATTTTTTATTGTTGTTCAGTGACAGTTGTCCCTCCTTTTTCCCCATTGCTCACCCATACTCCACCCCCACTCCCACAGTCAATACCCACCACCCTCCCCAGCCCCCCAGCCACTGTCCTTGCCCATGAGTCCTCTATTCATGTTCCTTGGCCTCCCCCTTCCTCTTCTCCTCTGGTCACTGTCAGTTTATTTTTTATTTCCATGTCTCTGGTTCTATTTTGCTCACTCGTTTGTTTTGTTGATTAGGTTCTACCTATAGGTGAGATCATATGGTATTTGTCTTTCACTGCCTGGCTTATTTCACTTAGCATAATGCTCTCCAGTTCCATCCAGGCTGTCACAAAGGGTAGGAGTTCCTTCTTTCTTTCTGCTGTATAGTATTCCAGCCTAAGTGCCCATCAGTAAATGAGTGGGTCAAAAAACTGTGGCACATTTACTATACCTGATTTTTCTTGAGGCTAATGTCTTATATGTCTTTCTGGGACACTGTGGTAATTTTTAAATTAAAAAAAGAGGAAAGACAAGCATTTATTAGAGCTTTAGAGAAAGGAAGAATGAGTTACTTTTATTTTATCTTTCTAACCCTGTATTAGTTATCTATTGCTTTATAACAAATTACCTCAAAATTAACAGCTTCAAACAACAATAAACATCTATTAGCTTGCACGTTTTCTATGGGTTAGGAACTCAGGGCCAGCGTAAAGGAGTGGTTCTGGCTCAGAGACTCTTAATTAGGTTACAGTCAAGATGTTGGTCATGGTCATCTGCAGAGTTGACGGGGGCAGGAGGATCCACTCCAAAGGTGACCCAGTCAGGTGGCTGCCTTGTAGGGGCTCAGTTCCTTGCCATGTGTGTCTTTCTGATTTCCTGCTTGAGTGTCCACAAAATGACAGCAGGCTTCCCCAAGAGCAAGTGATCCAAGAGAGCAAACTGAAGCTGCAATGTCCCGTATGCCCTAACTTTAGGCATCACACATCTTTTTTCTCAATGTACTATTTGTTACTTGTCAGTCCTGCTCAGTGTGGAAGGGGAAATAGGCTGTCAATATCAGAAGGCAAGAATCATTGGAGGTCATGTTGGAGGCTAGCTTCCACAGATGGCTACATGGTTTTGTCCTTTGATTTCTGGGGTTTTTCATCCTGTTTCTCTTTCACATTCAGCCAATAGCAATATCAACCCTCTAATAAGGAGATATCTTAGGACACAGAGATCCATAGCAGAGATCTGTGTACAAGAAAACAGTATGTGCTTATCAGTATCAATTTCTGCATGCATGGAGATATCCTTAGACCTATCACTGTGCCTGCTTACATAACAAATACATAGAAGGTTCTCAACAAATATAATTTTTTAAATGAGAGAATGAAAAAAATAAACAGAGATTGATTTTTCTTCCTCATGAACCTGAGTCCTGGTTCTGTACTGTGACTTACACACACAATTGCCAGCCATCAGAAATACAGATCAATTTTAATCAAAAAGAATTAAACAGGCCATTAACTTTTAATTTTCATAGTCTGGGTAGATGCTTATTAGACTTAAAACCCATTCAACACAAACCAGACAATTCTTTTGCTTTCACTCATGGGCAGTTTCATCTCTTTCTTCTCTGTACTTTTAAAAAAGGTGTATTTGCATTTGGTGGAGTCTAGTCCAACCATTAGATTTAATGCCTAAAGCCAGGATGGCTTTTTTAATTTTATACCTACTTTCCTTAGCCATATTCCATCTCTAAAACTATTCTATAAATGTTATTCCTATGAACCTAACTACTATTTATTAAATTTATATCATACTTATTTATAAAATGCTTTTGGAATTTTAAGAATATCCATACTCCAATAACCTACCCAACTTATCTTTCCTTAAAAGGTTCAGAGAGAGCATTCATTCTTCCTAAAGTGATCAGTCTAAACCGGTTGTAGGGAATCCCAGATGGCTGCAGAGTAGGTATAAGCTACTCTCACCTACTCCCAGCACCAAACTGGAATTACAGCTAAATTATAGAACAATCATCCTGAATAACCACTGAAGACTAGATGAAGAGAAGTCTTATAACCAAGGATTTACATAGGAAGCCACATTGAGACTGGTAAGAAGAACAGAGACATGAAAAGGGCTGACCCAGCTCTCATGGACAGTGGCTGAGATTCCAGAGGGATATCTCAACTGTAAAAGTTCACCTCTGAGAAGCATGGGATCTCAACCCCATGCCAGGCTCCCCAGCCCAGAACACCAGAGCGAGGATAAAAATCACATGACTATATCAATAGTTGCATAAAAAGCTTTTGATAAAATCCAGCACCCATTTATAAAAACTTTCTGCAAAGCGGAAGTAGAGGGAACATACCTCAACATAATATAGCCTATATATGACAAACCCACAGCCAACATCATACTCAATGGACAAAAACTACAAGTGTTTCCCTTAAGATCAGATACAAGACAGGGATGTCTGTTTTTATCACTGTTATTCAACATAGTACTGGAAGTCTTAGCCACAGCAATCAGACAAGAAGAAGAAATAAAAGGCATCCAAATTGGAAAGGAAGAAGTAAAGCTGTCATTATTTGCAGAAGACATGATACTGTATACAGAGAACCCTAAAGATTCCACAAAAAAACCCCCCAAAAAACCTACTAGAACTGATAAATCAACTCAGTAAACTAACAGTATACAAAATAACTATCCAGAAATCAGTTGCATTTTATACACTAATAATGAACTATCAGAAAGAGAAAATAAGAAAACACTCCTATTTACAACTGCATCAAAAAAATACCTAGTAAAATAAATTTAACCAAGGATGTAAAAGACCTGTAGCATAAAAGTATAAGACATTGAAGAAAGAAATTGAAGATGATACAAATAAGTGAAAATATATGGATAGGAAGCACATGGATAGGAAGAACTAACATCATAAAAATGTTCATACTACCCAAAGCAATCTATAGATTCAGCTCAATTCCTGTCAAGATACCAATGGCATATTTCACAGAACTAGACCAAATGTGACAAAAATTTATATGAAACCACAGAAGACCCCAAATAGCAACAGCAATCTTGAGAAAGAAGAGCAAAGTTGGAAGAACCATGCTACCTGATATGAAAGTATAGTATGAGTCCACAGTCATCTAAAGAGCGTGGTGTCATCATAGAAACAGACAGATAGATGAACACAATAGAAAAAGAGAGTTCAGAAATAAACTGATGCCTTCTTGGGCAATTAATATTTGACAAAGGAGGCAAAGACATACAATGGGGTAAAGATAGTCTATTCAATAAATGGCGTTTGGAAAATTGGACAGATATGAGCAAACAAATGAAACTAGACCACTTCTTATACCATAGATAAGAATAAAGTTAAAATGGATTAGGCATTTAAGTATTAGACTCAAAACCATGAAAATCCTAAAAGAAAACATAGGCAGTAAAATCTCAGACAATTTTCATAGCAATATTTTTCTGACATATCTCCTTGGGCAACAACAGAAAAAAATAAACAAATAGGATTCTATCAAAAAAGGGTTTGCATAGACAGGAAACCATCGACAGAATGAAAAGACAGCCCACTGAAGGAGAGAACCTATTTGCCAAAGAGACTTCTGGTAAGGGGTGAATAACCAAAATTTATAAAGAACTTAGCAAACTCAACACCAAAAAAAGAAAACCTAATTAAGAGATGGACAAAGGACTTGAACAGACACTTCTGCAAAGGAGGACATACAGATGGCCAATAGACATAAGAAAAGATGTTCGCTAATCATCAGATAAATTCAAATTGAAACCACAATGAAATATCACCTCATACTTGTCAGAATAGCTATCATCAATAAATCCACAGACAAGTACTAGTGAGGATGTGGAGAAAGGGAAACGCTTGGGCACTGTTGGTGGGAATGCAGACTGGTACAGCCACTGTGGAAAGCAGTATGGAGTTACCTCAAAAAATTAAAAATGGAGCTGCCTTTTGACCCAGCAATTCCACTTCTGGGAATACATCTGAAGAAACTGTAAACACTACCTTGAAAGAAGATATGCAAATCTCTGTCTTTCACCATTTACTTGCCCTATGCCCTCTTCCGCCTCTCCCTAGCCCCTCCCAATAGCAATTATCACACTGTTTTCCATGTCCTGAGTTTTTCTCTCTTTTTCCTTCTTTTTGTTCAAGGCCTCCACTCCCTACCTGGCCCCCCACCCCTGATCGTTGTCAGCCTGCTGTCTATTTACAAGTCTGTCTCTATATTGCTTTGTTAGTTCATTTTGTTCATTAGATTCCACATATGAGTGAAATCATATAATATTTGTCTGTCTCTGACTGGCTTATTTCACTTAGCATAATGCTCTCCAGGTCCATTCCTGCTGCTGCGAAGGGTAAGATTTCCTTCTCTTTTTTACAGCCGAGTAGTATACCATTGTTAAAAAAAAACAACATAAAAAAAACCAGCAACATAAAAAGAGCCCTGGCCTGTGTCTCTCAGTTGGTTGAAGCATCATCTCATACACTGAAAGGTTGTGGGTTTGATTTCCAGTCAGGAAACACACCTAGTTTACAGGTTGGATCCCCCGGCAGGACATGTATGGAAAACAACCAATCGATATTTCCCCCTCACATCAGAGTTTCTGTCTCTCTTTCCCTTCTGTCTGCAAAGCAATAAAAAAAGGTCCTCAGGTAAGGATAAAACAATAAAAAAAACATAAAACAATAAAAAAAATATATGCACCCCTGTATTCATTGCAGGGTTATTTACAGTAGCCAAGATATGGAAGCAGCCCAAGTGCCCATCAGTAGATGAGTGGGTAAAAAGCTGCGGTACATTTACAATGGAATATACTACTTGGCTGTAGAAAAGAAAGAAATCGTACCCTTTGTGACATCATGGATGGACCTGGAGAACATTATGCTAAGTGAAATAAGTCAGTGAGAGGAAGATAAGTTCCATATGATTTCACTCATATGTGGAATCTAATGAACACAATGAACTAACATGGAACATAGAGACAGACTCATAGACAGAGAGCAGGCTGACCACTGTGGTGGGGGCAGGGGGCTTACATGGTTGGATGAGAAGGTGAAGGGATTAAGCAGTAAAAAAAACCCCAAAACCCTCGTAGACACAGACAATAGTATGGTGATTATCAGAAGGAAAGGGCGTGTGGGGGAGGTAGAAGAGAGTATTGGGGGGCCGATTGGTGATAGAGGAGGCTTGGGGTGGTGAACACACAATGCAATATACAGATGATGTGTTATCTAATTGTACCCCTGAAATCTATGTTATTGTATTAACCAATGTCACCCCAATAAACTTAATAAAAAAGTAAAGTTTCAGAAACTGTAAGATCCAACTTTCCCAACAGAGCATCAAGTGACATTTTATATCATAAGAATGTCATTCATTATGATTCTCATTAAGTGATTTGGTGGCTAGGCTTTGCTAAAGAGATTTTCTACACCACTCACAGAAAATTAAAATTAGAACACATACCCAGTGCTTGTGGGAGTATAGAGTTATGGTATAACTATGCTGTAGATTAATTTAACAGTATCTTGTACAATTGAAATTCTATATATCCTTTGGCCCAGTGATTCCAGTCCTGGATATGGATATATATATATATATATATATATATATATATATATATATAACCACATGGGCTTGAAAATGTACACTGCAGCATTGTTATATAAAAAATTCATAAAGGTAAAAACAGAAATATTGCAGATGACAGCACAAAGCATTAAAAATATAAAATGTCAATACAATTCATACAATGAAACATTCTACTAAACAAAGGTGAATAGAATAGCATACATATTCACATGGGTGAGCCTCACAAGCATTACACTGAAAGAGAAAAAGCAAGTTGTTCAAACATGCATAGTGCATGATTCTGTTTGGATAGCTTAAAACAGGCAAACTGGTGTTATATATTGTTTATGGCCTAAGTAGACAGAATAAAAAAATTCAACAATATTAATAAAGATGACAACCCTCAAATTTAATACAGAAATTTTCTTTGTAAGAGTGAAGGGGCATAAATGAGACCTGGGGTTGGCAGATAGAGGAATTTAATTGTAGTTTTAATGTTTTATTTCTTGTGCTATATGATAGGTGTATGGTTTTTATTTCATTACTTATATTCTGCAGAGTATTTCATACTTTAAAAAATCCAAATGAAATGCTGAAATCTTCTGAGAAGTAAGTTGGTGGTTTGATGGTGAGGATTGGAATAGAGTTCTAACAATGCCAACATATGAGCAAGCTACATTTATGTGATAATTTTTACTTGAGTTTCCATATTTTATATGTAGACCCCTGCTGCTTCCAACCTTGCCTTCACCTTTTATCCAGGTAATTATTTTCTGTAAAATCAGGTGTGTCCCTCCCTCATTTTCATCTGCAAGAGTGAGTTGGTTGTATTAGATCATGTTTGGCCTAATGTATTGTTTGGCTGTAATATTTGAATAAGATATAAAAGTTTGGTTATTAAAAATAAAAATCCTAGAAAATAATCCAGGTTTACAAAAGGGAGAGTTTGCCTCTAAAGAATTTCTCAACTGCTTCCCCCACATATTTTAAATAATCTTTAAAATATGAACATTCAGTGAATGTTTGCTCTTCTGTTCTTTCTCTTTGCCTTTCTAGTGTAGTGTTGCAAAATAGTTCAGGAAAAGGAAGGGAGGAAGAGATGAAGGAAAGAACACTCTGGAGGGTGACTAGCTTTTTTTTTTTGTATATAATATAGTTGCTATACTTTTATGAGCAGACAAGTGCTTAGAGATTTGCAGATTAAATTCCTATAAGTGCTTTGGGGTTTCCCTCGTATAGTCTCTTAGCGTTCTACCATTAATTGGAGAAATACAGGTCTTGACACTTGGCATTGGCTATCCTGGAATGTCTGTACTATTCTAAGTCCCAGTAAGTATATCTGTATATCTATGATCTTTAGAAAATGACACCCCAACGTTCACAGAGTGAAATTCTCAGCATCCTAGCCGTCAGAAATACAGAACAAAAAATCCTTAGGGAATAAGGGAAAAAAAAATCCCAGATCCAAGGACATAGTTGTCCCAAGTTTCATGGAAGCATTTGTTCATTTGTTCACTGAAATATAGGGGAGCTGTAAAAACAAACAAACAACCAATCCCACCCCCCCAAAAAAAACACCGATGCCTGGTCTCATTCCTACAGATTCTGATTTGTGTAGTATGGATGCAGACTGGTCATCGACAATTTAAAGAATTCAGGTGATTATAATGTACAGTAAACTTTATGAACCACTACGTTAAATTATTTTAAATTTGTTTTCTATATGAGAGGGCCTGAAAATGTGGTTCAAAACTTATTGACTCCTGTTAAATCAATTTATGCAGATGAAAGCTATAATAACTAGTTAAAGGTTAATGTTATCCAGAGCCAGGCCCATGCAGACAGAAATGAGAGCTGTCGGGCAGAGAGCAGGGGAGGAGGGGTAATGTCCATTGTTTCCTCTTGTCTGAGTAGCAGCAGAGATGTACTGCCAGTATCTCTGGCTGTTAAGCATCTGTGAAATGGTATCATGTGGACTCAGCAGTGCTTTGGACATAGCGAGCATTTAATATGTATTCATTGAGTAAGTGAATGCATAAATGAATAAAAGAAGGAAATGTTGAATAAGAGGAATACTCAGTGATATAATCACACTCCTAAGAACTAAAAATCACCTAGCAGTTCTATAACACTTATGAAATAAAGAAGTTGAAAGTCCTGTATCTCTATTCTATTTATTCCCCAGGCATTTGTAGAGAGGCACCATGTCTTTGTCATGTTGATTCCCCCTAATCCTAACAGAAGTGGAGATTGCCACTCATCTCAGTTCTGGTTTGAGTTCATCTATCATTTAGTTCCCTCCCAGGAAGCTAGAAAAGGGAAGTTCTTCCTTCACAGCTGTTCCAAGATCAAGAGGTTCCCAAAATAAAATTAAATACTGAACATTCAAGGACATGTCAAGATAAGATATGCTTCTTTTTTTAACTTTCTCAGCACTATCTTAAGTATTGAAAAGAACATTTGATGAATGAGAATGTGGGGCTATTCTTAATTTCCTTACCCACTCAGGAAGTGGGTTCCATTCTCTGCTCCCCCAAGCTTGTGTCTCTGCCTCTGTTCTAAAGAGCTGTAAGCTTGTTTATGGAAGATGTACTTGTGCTTTGAGATGGTGGTTAGCTCCCCTACATCAATTCCATTAGAGGGCCTTCATCTCCAGATGATATTTACTCCACTTCAGGTTGAATGAAGGTCTCCTTAACCTTTCCAAGGGAGGCAGGAAAATATAGAAATGTCTGCTTCCCATATTCCTCCATTTATTCAATATTGCACTTGACTGGTTTCCACTTAACTCATTATGTTCCGTATTAGAAAAATATTTTCAATTAACATTGAAAAGGATCAGACCAAAAATGAAGTGTGTCAAACTTAAGAGGACTGGAGAAAAAACAGGAAATAATTTTGGTTTGTTATTTTTGCCTTGTTTATGAGTTTTGTTATCTTGATACAAGGCTTCTGTTTCTCTGGGTCCCCAACACAGAAGAGAGGGAAGTCATGAGAAGTGTTTGCTTCCTTCTACTTTAAAAAAGTAGAATTACTCATTTACTTTAGGAAAAGCATTATTTTTTATGTTAAACAAAAGTAAAATTTTTAGCATGAAAGCAGGCAAAAGACTCAATGATATAACCTCTTGGGTTAATTCATTTTTTTCAAAAGCTAATTTTTTTCTGTTTATAAAACTATACCTGCTCATTGTAAAATATTTAATAATACAGAACTCTCTAATATAGAAAAGGTAAATTTTCCATAATTGCACTCCTAGCAATAATAGTTTAGCATATATTTTAAAGTTTTTAATACATAATCTAACATATGGAATAATAATTCCATTTTAATAAAAACAGATTGTATTTTACAGACTGCTATGCAACTTTCTTTGTCTTACTTCACAATATGTATTTGTTATCTTTTTGTCTACCTGGACTATGTCGTATTGCCAATTCTGGGTCACTTGATGCAACAAATACGTGTCAAGTTTTCATGTCTCAGTTGAATTCAAAACTTTATCCTTAGGCACTTGCCTGAAAAAAAGATTTTGTTATCATAATTGCTTATTTGCAATTATAGAGATAATAGCTTAGTTCCATTTGGAAAGGCAGCACAAGCATTTACTGAACACGTATCATATGCTACATACAAGGGTGGCACAAAAATGAATAAATTATGTTCCTGCCCACAGTCTTGTGCAGGTAACAGACAGGAGTAATTACAGTCTAACGGCATTACATTTTAGGTCCACAACAGGGGTCTAAGTGGACTTGCTTGGTAGAATAGTGGAGGGAGAGACTAATTTTGACTGAAGGGAATGGATGGAACTTTGCAAATGAAGTATATTTTGCATTGGACTTCAAAGGATTGGATTTTGACAAGTGGACAAGGACAAGGCCTAGTGGGAACAGTAGGAGCTAAAGCATCTAATCCTAAAGATGCACGACACATTCGAGGAAATGTGAGGGTAGAGTACGTGTGTAGAGGAAGGGGTGGAAGGTTACGGCATCTGGTACTGGATGTAACAGTCACATTGATGATTTCTGATCAAGTGGTTGTCTACATCTTTCTCACCCAGCTATATTTTGAGATTTATCCCTATTGATACAGGTTGCTCTAATTCATTCATTTTTCACAACTGTATAATATTTCACTGTGCAAATGCACCAGAATTTATTTATCTCTTTTCTTGTTGATGCTGAAATGAGTATTACTGTGTGTACGTTGTTGTATACTTGCATGAGTTTCCTTAAGGTATGTAGGATGGACTTACTAGTCCATAGGATACGGGCATCTTCAACTTTGTTAGATATTGCTGGACTGATCTCCAAAGACAGACCTCAGCTGTATATTCCTGCCATGTGCAACTGCATAGTCCTACAAGTTCTCACCAAATCTCAAAAGTGTCAGGCTTTTAAAATACCTGCCAATTTGAATGGGTATAAATTAATATTCTTTTATTTAAATTTGCACTTCAATTATTAATGAGGTGGAACATTGCTAATAATATGCTTATTGGCCATTCAATTTTACCTTTTATAAATTGCCTGCTTGCAGCCTTTGCCCATTGTATGACTAGGTTTTTTATTTATTTGTTTTTTTCTTACTCATTTATAGGAATTCTTTATATATTCTGAATATAAGGAATTTTTGTATGGTTTGTAGTTACCTTCTCTCAGTCTGTGGTGTATCTTTATATTCAAATGTTGTTGTATATAGCTTTTTAACTTTAAAGTTGTCAAATTTATTAACCTTTCATAGTTTGTGCTTTTTAAGAAATCATTTAAAAATTCAATGTTTTACCTATATTTTCTTCTATATTTCTATGTCTTTGAGTATGATGTAAAATAAGGATAACTTTTAAACATATGAGTAATAAAATGTCTCAGATCGGGTATGGAATGATTTAGTTTTCCCTCTACTGAAATGTTAACAATAACATTTTTAAGAAAGCACAGTGTCCATATGTCTAAGAATCTGTTTTCGGAACCTCCACTGTGCTCCTTTGTTCTGTTTCTCTAGGACTGTGCTAAAATCTCAAAGGCCAATCCCTGTATTTACATAATAACCAGGCTATACAGAAGGATGACTTTTCCCAATGTTTTTATCTTGGAGAAATGCCATATTCAAGTGTGTCAATGGTTATGGTTAAATTAAGACACATTTAATACTAAATGTGTGATCCATAAAGGAGAACAAACACCTTCTTATTCCCTCCAGTTCCCTCATTTTTGTATTGTAAAGGAAATTAGACTCTTTGCTAAAATATCTCTTTCTCTAAATTCAAGCTTTGCAAAGAGTACTTAGCATTCTTGAAGGTCACCGCTGATGAACGATTTGGAATCAGGCTATTAATATTCACAGAACATGCCTGTGCTAAGTGACATGATGGTAAAATATTCTAGAAGCCAGTCTTGTAGTGCTTTCTGGGAGCATTAAGTATTTTCAATAAAACCCTGCTGAAGAATGGAGATTAGTGTCACTAGTAACAACTTTATATATTTCATCTCACTATAATTTTATAAAAAAAAAATCTAATGTACATAAAATTATCTGTTTTTGAGAGTTGATTATATTTTATTTAATTTTTTTCTTTCTTTGTTGGTTACTTAGAAGCTTTACACCTCTTTTGGACAACTTTACATTAAGGGTACTTACAAATATATTCCACCATGAACTTGAATAGTTAAGCAGTTCCTACTGGCTTCCCCCAGAGAAAGCTGAACACTTAGGTGAATATTTACCTTCTCCTCATTTTCTAGAATTTATTGATGCAACCTGGAATTTTAGGTCCAGATCATTATGTTTTTGTTATGCATTTATGTTAAAAACATTTTTAACAATACTTATTTATGTAATTTTCAAATTTATTTTACATTTTGTATATGCCTCTTCCTCAGGTTCTTTATTCTGAGTTGGATGGCTCACATCTGTAAGTGAAAAATTCAAAACAAAATTTCTAGCTATGTTACCTAAGCATACAGCCTGTACACGTGGGTTGTAGGAAGTTCGTGGATCCCGATTCAACATGGACTCCTAATCAATCTGGAGATGTAGATAAGACTGGGATTCTCCCTCCCCACTCCCCGCACCCCCGTCATTGCTCCAACCACTTCTCACCTCCATCTCTTCCTCTGATTGAGAAGATTTTGGCAGGAATGGGAACGTCAAAGAGTTTATTTTTTCTTCTGATTTGCCTTCCTCTTGCCTGTGATTAACAGTGAGGGGTGTCACTCTTATTTAATTTTTTTAGTTGCTATATATCCTGCAGAACTTACTCAAAATGTCATGCTGTTGATTGGACTCCAACTTTCCTTAGAGGTAGTGAGGGTCATATTTGGGAAAGAGCTCAAGTGCTTCTGGGCTAGGGGGCAAGCTGTTATCAAGCTGGATTGGGGGTGTCAGAACTCGGAGAGACCCAGAGAGAGTGCTCAGTACATATTTGTGGAATAAATAATGCATGCGTTCCAATTAGAGTAGGGGCAGAGGGCTAACCTGTCCTAGGGTTTCCTTCATTATCTGAGCAAATACTAGCTCGTGAGAAATACCTCAACTTATTTTTGTTACTCCCCTTGTTGACAGGTTTCTGGTTATGGATTCTTAGTGTTTTCTTTATTAATTTCATAGTGGTTTCACATCCAACAGTTGTAGGGTTTTCAAAAACCTGAAATACAAATATCTGTTTACTTAGTTAAATGTTTCTAATCAATATAGATAACTTAAAATGTGAATTAATATGTACTCACAACCACTTAAATATTTTTAGAACACCCAGACAGTAGTTTTAATAGCTAAATTTAATGACAAATGTTTGTAAAGATGTGACGGTCTCTTTGAAAGTGTTACTATTGAAGATGTAGCATGGAGCCCTTCCCAGCTGGAGCTGCAGGCAGTGCAGAGCCCTCTGTCAGATACAGACCTATTGCTAACTGCACACTGTTGGGGAGTAAAATGGGCTTAAACTGGCATTTGTGTGATTAGTTCTCAACCACACTTCATTGATTGTGTGAGAAATTCAAAGCAAAAAAGGACAAAGCTTCAGCGATGGTATTAAAAAGAACACCAGCAGAAAATTTCTGAACTCTCTTTTCTGAGATTATTTGAACGATATTATTTTTTTTCTAAGCAGCTCAGGAAAAAATGCAGGGGACAGTCCAAGAAATGATGCCAGGGGCATGCTCATAGAATCAAACATCTGGAATTGGGGAGACTTTCCTACTAGAAATCTAGATGGCTCAAACATACCGTGCTTTATTTCTTTAGTATTCTTCAATATGGAGGCTGTTAACTGCCTGGTGTCAGTGTAATACCCTTTGGAGGTGCTCGCACATTTCATCATCATTTTAACAAATGCAATGGTGATATAATTGTAGAATTCATAACATTTTGTACTTGCCCTGGCAAGTTAGAGTATGAGTTTCATCAACATATATACCAGTTTATTTTTCTCTCTTCTTTGTCATAACTGTTGCTCAGACAGATTTTAAATGGCAGGAAATATTAATCATTAAGAAGGAGTGTCTCAGGTGTGTGTGGCACAACACTAGGCTATAAGGTCAAACGTGGCTCTTGACAACCACTGCACGGCCACCCTGCTAGAATCCTGAGGGACGCTCCAGGCACCCACATCGCTTCTTACTCTGAGTCCCTGCCTCCTGGTCTTTTACCCGACCTTGTCAGATCAGCATGAATTTGGATGACTCTTTTTAGTCTTTTATCTTAAGGTCCAGCCAGATTTGATGCAGGTGAAGAGGACCTACTTCTCTTTCCCTTTTGCCCCGGTCTTTATGAGATTTTGGAGCTTACCTTTACTTGCTAGAGAGAGGTAAAATACAGAAAAAAAGCAGAGACATCTTTAATTCCCCAAAGGAAACTGGCCTGAACCTCAGTTTCCCCTCATCTGATTCTACCCAGGTCTTCTCTGACACCCAAGTCTCTGACTTTTGGAGTCGCATGCAAAAGTGGATGGGTAATACCTCTCAGCTCCATTTACTGTACTGGCCAGCTTCAAGGGAGAGAGGAGAGTCATAAAAAGAACACCATGTACGGGAGAATTCAGAGTGGAACAGAGTTCTGCAAGAAAACATTTGTCCTAATGCCTTTCCGATAAATCTTTATGACTTAGTACAGTGTTCATGTATACGTCTCTTAAGAGTTCATTTTTGTCCAAGGCTTATTATACCTGAGGTTTTGCTCCTGGGGAGAAGCTCCTGAGAGGAAGGGAGAGTGAGAGGTCACTGTTGATCTTTGGAGGAATTTTTATTTTTTTTTCAACAGTCCAAGCTGAGTATTTAAATTTGTAGTGAAGGACATATATCATGTCTATTGCCTTTAATGTAATGTTAACTACCTACAACTTCAAAACATTGAGAGTATGATATATACGTAGGTAGTTTACTTTAATGTAGACTCTAAGCACAGGGACGCTCATTGCATCAGTGGTTCTGCACTTGGAAGACTCTCTTCTGAGTACTCTGAGGGTTGCCCTCTGAACCCTCCATAGAGAGCGCATTAACTCTCATGAAGGAAGTTAAAGATGCAAATATAGAACAGGCACCTGTAGAAAGGGATTTATAAATTTGGAGAAATCAACAACTCAACACCCTTTGAAAGGTATTCTATTCCTAGGACCCATTTGACCCTGGTCCCCACAACTTAATCAGTTGACTGCGCTGACCACAAAGTGGCTGATCCTGCTGCCAGAGCACCATCGTGTCTGTACTGGGACATCATTTTGGGCAAGGTGCTCATTCCAGCATCTAAAAGACAGCAAGCTGGCCCTCACAAAGCTTCCCAGAACAGGCTGGATACCTGTGTGGATGCTTTTGCGGCTGCTGATCTTTTGATGTTTGTATGAATGACAGAATTCTGTCTGAGATTTGCTTTCCTAGATAATATGCCCACCTGGTAGCCAGATTATAAGAAGATAGAGCTCTCATCTGTTTCTCTCTCTCCTATCGTTAGAGACTATTTATATCTACCCAAAGGAACCAGCCAATTGGGAAGCTCAAATTGGTTTAGGTCACTTGGCACTACCAAGAAGAGTACTACTGATAAAGTGAAGCTCCGCAAACACTAACAGTTCTTAATAGGATGATTGCATAATTTATTTTCCAAACAGAAGAAATTTTGACAGTGAAAAGGGGAAGGGTCAATAATTAAGTCACAACAATAGGCATAAAATGAGGATACTCCAGGGATGTGTGGTCATCCAACTTCTTGACATCCTATGTGCCTACCATTGTGGTAAATCCTATGAGTAAAAAGTACATATGGCCCTGACTGGGGTGGCTCAGTGGGTTGGGCGTTGTTCTGCAAATTGAAATGTTGCTGGTTAGATTCTCGGTCAGGGCACACGCCTAGGTTGTGAGCCAGGTACCCAGTTGGGGGTGTGCAAGAGGCAACTGATCGATGTGCCTCTTGCAGCACTGATGTTTCTTTCCCTCTCCCTCCCCGTCTCTCTAAAAATAAACAAAAGTTAAAAAAAAGTAATTATGTTCGAACTTATAGCAACAGGAGGTAGTGACCTGAAATTGACCCCATGAATGTAATTCTTATTTTCACTACATTTACTTCCAAAATTCCCATTTTGTCTACCTGGTGTTTTCAATCTAAATAGGACAATTGAGAAACACTGTTTTCTGGGCTGTACTCTGTCCCGACCCTGGTGAAGTCTTTATTAACCTTTGAGATCTTTGCCCCAGTTCATTTAAAAATATTAACGGTGTTAATAAATGGCAACAAGAATTAGAACTTAAAGTTTCTATCACAAATTCATTTCTCTAGTACTTTTAAAAATGAGAAGACAAGGTTCTAAGACAAACAGAAAGAAAAACATCATTTTCCTAATTTTCTTTTTGATGGTGGTATCACTTACATAGAGTGCACAATGAATTTTTATTGCCACACAGAGCACAATATAGGACACCCTTGACATCTCAGAAGGATTCCTTATGCCTCCTTGGGAAGCTGATATTCAAGATTTGCTGCCAAGTCTTATATTTAGTCTCAAGCTCTTTGAATTCAAAGGCTTGGGAATCTGCTCTAACAGCGGGGATTGGTAAATTCTTGTCATGACTCCGAGGAAGCATGAAAGAAAGTGGGACGGGAAGGAGCAAACAGAGATAGTGGGAGAAAAGTAGAAGAGTAAGCTCTGTCCAACTCTTCTTCCTCCTCACTCCTTCCAGAAAAGATGACAGCTAGCTGTCTGCATCTTTAATACTGTGCTTTCATAAAAATAAAAAAAAGAAGAAACATAATTTATTTAGTGCTCACTATGAGCCTGGGAGCCAGGCGTCATGCTGGATGCTTTAGGTATGTAATGTCATCAAATCTTCACAATCACCCTACAAAATGCCGAGCGTTATCATTGTCCCTGTTTCACACTGGGGAAATCTGTAAGTTCCAGAAATGTTCAGGGAGTTGCCCTAAATCACACAGCTTGTAAGTACTGGAATCAGGATTCAAATATTTTCTGCCATCATAACAGTCTTCTGCTGGCCACATCAATGCTATCCCAGTGTAAACTTCTCACCTATAAAATAAAAGGTGGACTAGATTGGCAAGGATTTTTCTCCAGTCCATTGCACTGGTTTGGAGTTTATGGCTAGTTAGGCAGATGGGAAAAGGGGACGGGCAAAGCTGATAGCGGTCAGTCTTGCCTTCCAGTGTGTGTGTGTGTGTGTGTGTGTGTGTGTGTGTGTGTGTGTGTGTGTGTGTGTGTGTGTATTGAGAGTATGTTTTTTAAGGCTGGGGACAGTGAAACAGGAAGGGCTTAGGATAGAAGAAGCAACAGGGGGGAGCCTGGGCGGGGCTGCTTTGGCTCCCTGAGAAGTCAGTGAAAGAAGTGAGCCAAGGCAGGGCTGCTATTGGCTCACTGAACGGATCTCGGAGACAGGGTCAGGGGATGAACTGTCGCCCATTGCTCCCCTAGTTGTAAATCTCGTGGGGACTCTTAAGAGTTTAGGAGATGCTCACTTGTGGGGGAAGAAATGTGCAGGCATGCTCGCAGGAGGGAGAGCATCTAGTTTTTTTATATTTTTGAGAGCAATATATTAACTCACAAAAAGAAGCTGTTTCATATCAGCACTGAATCAGCTCTAACTATGGGAGAAGAATTCTAGTAAAACCAGAACAATGGCATTTGTAGTTATTAAAGTTTGGAAATTCCTTTTGCTATTAGGAATTCCAAGAGGTATCTACACAGGAAAGTAAAAAGATTGAGATGGATCAATTATCTGGAGATATAAGAGCATATTTATGTGAACCACATATAAAATTATAGTTTTGTAGGTCAAAAAGAGTAGAATGTCAGCAGGGTAAGATGATTCAACCGAATATTTCTGCAGTCAAAGAAAATTTGTGATTTGACTAGCAGCTCTCTTCAAAGATAAAATTAGGTATTATTTAATCCTAAACCTACACTTTCTTTATAAACAAAGCCAGAGTCTATTTGCCTACCCTTTACATCTTGATCTTGAAAAATACCCATTTCACTCTAAAAAAAATCACCTTGTGTACTCTCCCGGGAAGACTTCATTAACTTATTTCTAAAGAGAGACAATTTCAAGTATGTCAGGGCAGAGAGATGGCCCCTGTGATGTTGAGGAACAGCTGCAGGATGGGTTTGCTGGACGCTGGGTGTCCCTCAGGGCAGACGTGGCATGTGGCGCTTCTACTTGAGGAAGCTTCTCTCAGTGATGAGGCAGGATGGGTTTTGCCAGTGAGAAAGTGCCAGCCCTTAAAATGAGAGCAAAGGGACTTGGGGACCAAAATAAAACTAAAGCAAATGGTGGAAACATGCTCAACTCCTTAATTTGTCTGATTAGAGCCAACAGGCGTCACCATGTAGAACATTTGCTCCCGTCCCAAATGCCATTAAAGCTGCAGTGGAACTATTTCTAGGTCTAGCTCCAGATTGATGGGGGATGAACTAACAGTGGATTTGGTTTCAGCCTGGAGTCACTGTGACAAGGTGACAGACTGCAGCCACTGCAAAAGTCTGTGGGCATCAAATGTTCTCTGGAGTACGCACCTGCCCGGAGGAGACTCCTCAGCCCCTGAGGAGCAAACATTCTTCTAACCCGATCCCAGCCCAACCCCAACGCCTACCCATATTCCTTGGCTGTATTGCTTTAATACAGGTGCTTGGTTGTTTTGACTTCAGAGTTTTGAGTAGAGTTCGGTTAATTTGTACTAGGTTGGCTTAAGTTTAATCATTGCCTCTTAAGATTACACTGTGTTGCTGTAGAGGGTACAAAAGAAGGACAAAGCTATCTTTTACTGTTGTGGGATCTGGGACAGTAGTTGCCAGTAAGAGAAAAACAGAGAAGACTTCGTTCTAAGGCAGTGTATAGAATTCCTGACAAACTTGACCTTCCTCAAATCAGTAGGCCTGTGCTTCCTCTTCCCCCTCACCCCATCAGTCTGCCACTGGCTGTGTGTCCGTGAATTACTTAATCTCTTTGGGACTATTTACTCAGAAGGAAACATTTGAAAATCTCTAAGAATCTTAAAGTGCTAACATGCCACGAGTGTAAATGTAAGAGCACCTTTAAAGATGAAAGGTGCCGTGGAGAGAATTGTCATATACAGATCCTGCCACTTTAGCCCTTTCCAACTCTGCTGTTAAGTGACTGATCAATATCATCAATTCCATTTTTTAAAGTGGGATAATTTTTCTAATAACTTAATGGAAATGTTTATTGAGAGCTTGTGCTAGGTACAGAAGCTTATCCAGCTTTGCTGGAAGTGACTCATGTGATTTAGGGGACCCTCTTTACAAAATGGCAATTATAGATACAAACAGGTGCAAAAGTGAATATTTATTTAGAAGGAAAAGAGAAATCATAGTAAGTCCCTGGGGGCTTAGAGATTTAAATTCCTTGCTTCTGAGTTCTCTTTAGGCAATTTACTAGAATTGCTTACAGAGAGATTCTCCTAACTGAAGTGTGTGTGGCTTCCCCTTGTCATCTAGATAGAACATTCTACAGCTCCCAGCAAGTCTAGCACTCACTCCTGTGTGAGTGAGTAGCTGTGAAGTTTAAGTTTCATGATGCTTCAAGCTAAGTCTGCCTCTAAGTTCTTTAGGGAATCAAGATACAGATGATAGAACCCCCAGCCTCAAGAAAATGACAGTGGGTTGGAGCAATTAGACTTCCCAAGCAAAAAGTTACCTGTTGCTATTCATCTGCCTGGAATAGTTCCTCAGTCCAGCAACAGGATTCAAATGATAATTATTCATTTTATTTAAATTTTTAATTTTCACATATATTTAGACAGACAGAAAGGTTGCGAAGACAGTACGCAAAGTGACTATATATCCTTCACGTCCTTTAACATCTGCACCTTCCCGTGTACAATTACCGACACCAGGAAATTTGCATTCTTGTGGGACTATCGATGAAATGACAAACTTTGTTTATGTTTTATCAGTTTTCCTCCAAATTTCCACCCCTAATCTATTTCTGTTCTAGGGTCCAATTTGGGACCCACGTTGCATTCAGTTGTCATGTCTCCTTAGTCTCTTCCTATCTGTGACACCTCAGTCTCTCTTACTTTTGTAATTTTGACCTGTTTCAGTGCACTGTTCAGGTACTTTTTAAAGACTGTTTCTCAAGTTGTATTGTTTGATGTTTTCTAACGATTAGACTGCGATTACGTATTTTTTGGCAAGAATACTAGAGAAGTGGTACAGTGCTCCTGGACCATAATCCGGTGCTATTATTTATTTTCTTGCTGAATTAGGAGCTTCTGCAGGCCAGATGCAGGTCAGTTCAGCACTCCCTCAACCTCCCTCTAGCGTTTCTTTACTTTGTGGTGCCAAAGGTGTCCCACACTCATCTAGCTCATCAGGAGTCAGTCACTTCCCCAAGAAGCCCGACTTCGGGTCTTTTGGATTACTGTGTTCTGTTCTTGGTGCCTAAATTCCAGGGTCTTGGATAGGTTATTTCCTAAAACAACAAATACGGCTGTAATTTGCACTGCCCTGAGGCTTTGTCACAGATAGATCACTCATATTTTTACACCACATGATAACAGTTATTTCCTTTCATCATGACTTCAAAATTACCATAGTTATCAGATACAACACTAGATTTTGTCATTAGCTGTGCTAACAAAGAAGTACATATACTACACACATTTAAAACTACTTTGATATCTACATGCCAATATAATTGATTTCCTTTATAAGCCTACACATAAAAGTTATTCACATATATAAAACAAAAATCCTATGTACTTTATATTATATATTAAAGCATTATTCTGAAAAGGAATCCATAGTCTTCACCTGGTTGTTAAAGGGTCCATGACACCAGAAAAATTAATTGGCCCATTGTAGAAGGTAAGGTTAGGATCGAATTTTGTTGATGTCTATTTACAACATAAATTTGGTAGAAGAATTTTTATTTTATTTTTAAAAATATTTTATTTATTTATTTCTAGAGAGAGGGGAAGGGAGGGATAGAGAGAGGGAGAGAAACATCAATGTGTGGTTGCCTCTCACACACGTCCTACTGGGGCTCTGGCCTGCAACCCAGGCATGTGACCTGACTGGGAATCGAACCAGTGACCCTTTGGTCTGCATGCCAGCGCTCAGGCCATTGAGCCACACCAGCCAGGGTACTAGGAGAATTTTTAAAAAGCAGTAGAAAAAATTCAAGTTCACTCTGGATGCTCCAATTTCCCTATAAGGAGTTCATAAAGTAATAGAATGGTTAATGAGTTGTAGCAGAGTGTTTTTTCTTCTATTATTGTGTACAAACTGCAAGTGAAACATTCTTTGATTTCTTGGGCTACATGCTCACAGTGCAGTAATAGTTAAACTAATTTCTGGTATGTCTCATCTCATTATACATCTATGCAATAGTCTCTTTCAATTTTAAATTGAGCTTCAGGGAAGATTAAATACTTAGGTATTCCAGTTTGTATAAAATTTCCAGATCCACTCAAATTAGACTTCCTCTGTCTAAATGACCCTAATCATTCTAATTTAACTAGATGAAGCTTATTTCCTTTCGACAGAGCCTGTCATGTTGAATCTCACCCATGGAGATGAATAGCATGCCAAATGGGTAGTAAGTATTCCAGATGTTGCCTTGCCACTTCCCAGCAAAGTTATTAATAAAGTCAGTTGCTTCTTGTCTTTCTTTTTAATCCTCTAATATTGTTGAGAATATAAACTTCCTTTCTCCTCATTAAGATATGGTAATTTAAAAGTACAGTCCACGGGCTGCTGCTGAGGGAGTGATTTTTATAAAAGTACCTATGCGTCGTGAATGGTACAACAGGGACCCGCGAGGCAATGGGAGGCTTGGTGGGACTGTAGTTAGGAGAGAGTGAAGGAAGACATGAGGATTGTGACGGAGCTTTGAGTTTGAGACTATGTTGTGCGTGTATGTGGTGGTGGCGGGGGGAGGGGGGGCGCGGTGTTGGAGGGACTGAGCAGCAAAAGAGCCATTTCTTTACTTTGGGCTGGAAATAAAAACACACTTGGGAATGACTACCGTAACAGCTACTCGATTAAATGGACCTGCCCTAGCTACCATGCAGCAGGAAGCTTGAAGGCTTCTTGATTCACCTTCAGTCCATAGCTAGGCCCTATCCCTGCGGCAGAGGGAGCGATGTCCAGGCACCGACCACATGCCAAGGTCCTCCAGTGAGATTTCACGCATCTGTCCCTGTGGCCCTGAAAGGAAGGTGTGTGGTTGGAGTGCAGAGGGACACTGGTGCTGGAGGGGAACAGGAGCCTGGAGACAGAGAGCCCAGAAGATACGAGGCCTGGTCGCGGGACACTCTTCTAAAGTTACACCTTTTCAGGCATCCTGGAAAAAGCTGTGTTTCTTAGGTATGAACAAAAGAGATATTCGGAACTGGGAAAATCTAATCATATTAATTGTAATTACAAGGATTTTCCAGTGTGATGGCTTCACCCATCTCTTTCAAAACACTTTAGGCTTGGTGAATTTTCTTTCAATAAAAAACAAAAACACTTTGAGTTCCCTTTTATCTTGCCCTCTCTCCTTTTAAAACCAGAAAATGGTTTTTGTATTTTCTAAAAGCACAAAAGTATAGTTTAACATTATTAGAAAGAAGAGGGATCTAAATGATTGGTATAAAATGGAAAAATGAAGTTCTGGTCCTCAGCAAACAGTCTCCCCTGCATCATAAGTGACACAATGGAATAATCTCGTACATCCAGTCGTGCACTCCCCTCTTCTCCTGTGACTTTGGCCATCCAGTTTAAATGGCTTTACACTTTGAAGTGGAAGGAACTGATGGGCCATTAACACCATGTTTGATTTGAAGTTAATACTTCTAGCATTTCCAATACGTTTGAATGCTTATGTGGATTTTTTGATGTAGATACCATTTCCACAAATATCAACAGAGAAATACTATTCTTGATGCAAGTATTTTTCTTCCCATCATCGTTATTAATATTTCAAGTCCATTAATGATTGAAATGATTAAACTGAGCTCTACTGACATCTGGTGGACAAAATCTGTTTTTCATTATATTACCAACTCAGTAATGCTCGGGTTTCGCTAACTAGATGGTTACTATTAATTAAGCCAATCAACCAAAGCTGTACTAAATGAAATAGAACATAGAACTAAGCTAAACGTAAGATCTTTAATCAGCACATGATAAACCCAAGTAAAAGGTTTCTATGTCCGTTGCTCCAGCTGGGAGGACCACATTTCAGTTTGGTGGTTTAACACATTTTCTGAGCACCCTCTACGCATTAGACAGTACACATACACAGGGGGCCAGTACTTGGACCGGGACCCTTCTTGCAAGGACCAGAGGGTCTGGTGGGGAAGACGTACATCTAAACAGATTATTCCAGAAAGTATTCTATCCGTGGGGCTTCCTCTTTCAGCACAAAATGTGGTGTTGCCCTCGTTGTTCCAAGAATATCTTTGTGGAGGGAATAAACCTGAGTGGTTTCACTTCGTCCGTTAGGCAGTGCAGAGTTTTACTTTGTACTGGGGATTTTCATGGGCCCACTAATATGTGTGTGAGTGCGTTCTAAAATACAAGAAAAGAGCAAATGGTAAATTAAATGTCTACAGAACATATGGTGTTAACCTATTTTTATTTTAATTACTTAATTATTTTTTCATTTTTTAGTTTAGTGGGTCTCAAGCTTGACTGTGTTCTGAATCATTGGGAGGACCATTAGAGCAGATTGCTGGCTCCCACCATCAGCGTTTCTGATTTAGTAGATCCTGAGTGGGCCCTAGATTTTGCATTTCTAATAAGTTCCAAGTCATGCTAATTAATGTCACTGCTCCAGAAACTGCCCTTTGAGAACCAACAGACTGAGAATGTTAATTCGCTTTATTGGCTTGAGCACCCAGGTAGCTGGTAACTGAATTAGGAAATTCAGGTGAAGGGGCAACTTGCAGACATGAGTGGCAGAAAAAAATGATAAAACTGGCTTTTTAAAAAAGAAAACAGAAGAAAAGACCATCAAAGCCAGACCTACAAGATAATCTTTTAATGCATTTTAATAAAATGTGAATGCCACTCACTCAGTGTTCAACGGGGCAGGTGAGAACTTGTAAAGTGTAAGACAGCACACCCTGTGCGTTCACTGTCAGAAGAGGCAGAAATGCTTTGGCGGTGTGGGCCATCTACACGCGGCTAATTCCTAGCACAGAGCACCAGGGCTTATGTGGGCAGGAGTGGGGCCACACTGGTACCGGCCTTGCAATTTAGGGGAACTAACAGGCTTTTCTATTTCCAGTGAAGTTTCAAGCGTCCTGGGTCAGCCCTGTCCCAGGCACTGATGTGTCCCCGGATAAATGACCTCTGAGATACCACAGGCCCGGGTCACTTTATGAAATTCTCATTCAGGAAACCCGGCAAACAGATGGTGGCAGGAAAAATGACACTGCTGGTGTACATGTACTACTTGGGATGTGCTAAGAAAAAATATGGAAAAAAGAATGAGATTGATCTGCTTTGGGGTTTTAAAAAGCCTTTAAAAAGTTGGCTGGCTAATAATGCAATGTCTCCTTATAAATCCTAAACAAGGGGCAGAGGGTCTAATTTTCCTCATACAAGCCCTGATGATTCCAGATGACTCAAATTAGCTCTTTAGTATAGATATATTCCATATGATTCTCGTATTATTAGAAGCATATGACTCTTTGAATTAAAAAAGGTTCTACATCCTTGGTGATTTTCCCATTAAAATTATAAATACATATTTGTTCCGAGGCCATTTCTTTCACTTGCTACAATTACCACCACAGAAAATGTCACCTCAAGGCTGCGTCCCTTGACATTACGTGGAACTATGTCTCCCCAGAACTCAGGCCAGCCATTCCAGCTCTGCCGTGCTCTGCTCTCTGATCACATCTATCGATCCTTCCAACTTAATCCGACAGCTCCTGACCCTCCATCCTTCTCCCCGCCTGAGTCAGGATGCCAGTGTGGGTTACCTAGTCCCATCAGTGAGACCCACAGTGAGATCTGTGACAACAGCCTGGGTGTTGTCTGGGAGTTTGTCTGAAGTGTAGACTCTCAGGCCCCACTGCACTGGCATTTTAGAATCAGTGTTACAAGGTCCCAGGTGATCTGGATGCACACACGACTGAGAAGCCCTGACCTTAATGTTTGTGTTTTTTAAACTCTCATTCACTTCTTTCTCCTTCCATTACCGCCCAAAGCTGGTCCTGTGGAGGTTCCATGTCACATCGAGATTACTTGTTCATATTCACCTCCAGATTTAAAGTCTTTTGTGAGGCAGGTACTATCTTTTGCTAGTGTTTGCTAGATGCTGTGCATAGGATGCTCTAGCAGCAGTTCATATTGTTTGGATTGAAGTTCTTCAGGTAAATTACTATGTAGGCCACGAACCAGTTATTAAGGTGCTAATGACTAATAGCAGATTGATGAACTATCTCTTGGAAAACATTTGCATTTTAACAGGGTTCCTGGAGGAAATGAATTTAACCTAAATCATTAATAATGCTAATGGTAGGAGTTTTTGAGAAGTCAACTAACTGAGTGGAAATAATTTGGGGAGCAAGTCACGTTCTGTCCTCAAATTTCCCTCCACCTCACCCATCTCGACGGTGGTCCGGCTGAAAGAACTCTGAGTGCTTCTGGGCTGGCAGAGTGGCTTTTTAAGTGTCTTCTCCCTGCAGGACTGTAAACTCCAGTATCTCCAAATACAGCCCCAAACCACAGGTCCTGGGCACTCTTGAAACTTGCCTTTGGTAAGTTACAGGAAGGAAGGGTAGGGGGTGGTTAACAGGAAGGTTAGAATACATTTCCCTGCAATTGCTCATCTCCTCAGTTGTCTTCTTCACCAGACCCTGAGCTGTCAGCGTAGGGAAGGCCACCCCAGCACACAGCGCCCCCGAACCCACCGGGCACCTTGCACACAAACATGCGCGTGTTCAGTGAATTTAGGGGATGCAGTGCTTTGAAAGCACTGTTCACGGCAGGATTCAAGCACACGGCATGTCTGCAGCCACGCAGGCAGACAGTGCCAGGAGTTTGGACCGTACCGGCAAGGGGGTGCGTGTCCATCCCTGAATGTTGAATCCTGAGACATCAGTGCTAACCATCACCTTTCACAGTGAGCCACATCAGGATTTGGGGGCGGGGGTGACAAATGCCTTTCTTAATATCCCAACTTCATCAGAGAGTTTAGGCAACTGTGACACTCCTTTATCAATGGATTTACCAAGAATTTTGCCTTTCCCTGCCTAATGACTATGGACCTCACAAATGCTTTCTCTAATACTTATTTGTGGAGTGATAGAACATTAGCTGCAGATTTAATGTCGCCATGGCTGTAATTTGCATGTGGTTGAAAGGTTAACATAATGTAGAAATGTGAAATTAAACTGGTTCACTATGAGCAGTGGTGCTGCTAAGATCCATTTCTCTGTTCTCATTATTTCACCTCTTGGTTTATTGTGTTGGCTGCTTTCTCTCATTACTCACAGAATTGTCAAATAAGTCCCCAGGGATGCACGTGCGCGCGCAGGCTTCTGGAAAACAGTGTTTCAGTGGTTCACATAATGGGCCTGATGGAGCCAGTGTGCTCTTCATTGTAAAGAAGCCAGGGCTCTCTCACTTTGCGTGTTAACCCTCAGCTTTAGAAGGGAGAGAGCGAGTTTGGATGAGAAACAGAATGAGCAAGCAAATTATCCAGGGGCTGACTGTTAGGCTCTTCTTAGTTTAAATAATGCTTACCGGAGTGGAGAATTCATGAGATTTTCAATAACACTGGCTCTGCAGTGGGAACTAGAAAATTCCAGGGAAAAAGAAATGACACGAATGTTATTATTCTACTCAGGGTGTACCAGGAGAAGGAAGGAGGTAAAGGTCTTCTGTAATGCAAATGTAGGGGAAAAATCAAACTGCTACCACTGCTAAGTCGCAGGAGACAAATTCCGTCTTTAGGTTTTGTTCGTTCATGAAATTACAACTGTGGTGCAACGTAATGTGCTTGTCATTACTGTTCTTCTGGTAGGAAGACGAGCCAGGGTGTGGTAAAGCCGGGAACGGCGCCAGCTGGCCTTACCGGCTGACATGTAAGCTCGTGGAGAGGAAGTGGGGATGCACCAAGTGTCACTTTAGAGCCTCTGGGTGGTCTCTGCGAGGCACTGTCCTCTCCACGCTTCTGCCCACATCTGAGGATGTGATGCCACCATCTACATCTTCACTGAAAGATGTGACATCAAAATGTGAATTTATCTTTAGTATTATGAGTCATTCAGACAATAGACTAGGGGTATCAAGGGTGTTTTAATCACATGCACCCGATGACAGAATCTAGTTCAGGGATGAAAACAAGTATAATCTGGCAGATCTCTGTTGTGCTAGGTGACACTACATAGCTATGTCATGAAAATAAGTACCAGGTCATGCTGGGCGATTTGGCAGAACCCATTTCCAACCCCGGCATACGTATTCTCCAATCTTGCCATATTTGACCTCTCCCTCTATTCCAGGCTCCTTTCAGAACTGGTCAGCAGGGAAACCCATTTCTAGAATAAGGCCTTTAGTCATTAAGCACAGGGTGGGTTCTCATGTGTATTCCACGCTGCTCTGCTTGAAGCCTTGTAGAGTCCTCCTAATTCTATAATGATCGGATTAGAAGTATTTTCCTCTAATACATCTATTTTCAGAAAGTACTGCAAATCTTGTCTGACCAACAATGAAGAAAAAGTCAGAAACAAACACGAGGGAATGCATGTATTGAGAAAAAGCCATCAAAGCAAACAGAAAACACATAGACTATATGTAGTCCTAATAAAATTTTATTGAGAATCAGTAAGTTAAATACTTTACAGAACATAGAAATACATATGATCCCAGCCCTTCCCAATAAATGGCAATATACCATTGGGTGGGTTCCCTGAATACCCCAATTTGTTTTATACCTGTAGTGGAGAAACAGCTCTAAGCTTAGCAACACAGAAATGGGGCGCTCTGACCCTTTAGGAGAAGCAGAAGGGGAATCAGTTCAGTATGAGTAACAAGGACAACAGATGAGTTCTAGTAGCCAAAGGCGTAGATGAATAAATGTCCACTCTTCACATTTTGCATTTCAAAATCAGAAGGCAGGGCATCATGAGATCAGAGAGAAACTAACCCGAGGACACAGGAGCAGAGGATGTCCACTCTGTCCACTCAGTTACATAGGGAAGTGGTAGTAAGGAGAGAAAACAGCCTTGGATCCACTTTTACCCAACACTGTATCTCCCATGAAGGCATCTGATGCCCAATAACTGGAGCTGACATCAAAGATGAAAGGGGAGACAAATGACACTGAGGGTCAAAGACTGACAACTTGGAGGAGACCAAAGCCCGATGGGGCGGATGACAATAGTTATGACGATGTTAACACGTTCTCCATGATGAAGAGTTACCTACGGCAACTTTCCATCACCGCAGGAACAGAAACACAGGCAGGATAGACGAACAGTCTGCAGCGAGCTCTTACGGTCTGACTCTCTAGGCTTTTCACGGACGTCAGAGACACTTGAGTTTTCTGGGAGGCAACTTTGGGGAAGGTTTTTTTTACCAAAAACAAAAATATACAGGGGGAAATGATAGAAATACAATGGAAATTCCTCTTCCTTTTAAAAGTAAGAAAACTAGTGTAAAAGTTTCTTTTAGTTTCTAGTATGGTGTTAGGGTACTGGTCTTAGTTCACAGCACTTGCCCAAGTTTAAAATACTATCAAAGTTTCTTTGCTCTTAAGCATAAAAAAAAGGCACATATCAATTCTGTCAGTTTTATAAGTCCTAAAAGGCGCCCTCCTCCCCTAAGAAATGGTACCTGAATTGTGTTTGTATCGATAAATTTGATAATGGATAAAAGGAGCCAGACTGTAATTTAAGTATTAACAAAAATCTTATTTAAAATGTTCTCCCTGTCTTGAGTCCTCCTGGGTTAAACTAATCAAGATGTTTGGAGAAGTACTGTGATCAAGTCTCTGGCTAGGAGAAAATGTGTTTTATTCTTTTTTCCTTAGTTAGTAACTCTAATTGCACAGGACAGTAAGACATTTAACTAAACCAAATGGGCTTTACTCTTTCAAGTTGCACACCCAGCCAAAGGCAAATGAGCTTCACTGTGAGTGCTGACGTCAGCGGTCTGCACCGCTCAGGAGAAAGGCAGAGCTCGCACACAGCCATCAGCAGCACTGTGGAAACCTGAGGCACAAGGTGGTCCCGACTGCTCAGGTCACGGAGGGCAAGCTAACCCGAGGGTTGCGCAGTGGGCTGTTTTAGACCTATGGTCGGCAGTCTTTAAAGGGTCAGACAATTTCCGGTAATATTAGCTATTTTGGCGCTAAGTGGAAAATAACAGGAGACTGCTACCCGCAAGGACCAGCACACACCCGGTAGGGGTCTGGTGCAAAGCTCCAATATAAAACAGCATGTTCTCAGGGTGGGGGGAGCTGCGGGATAGGCACATTTAACATTCTTAGACCTGTTTTTTTAAAGCTGCAAATGTTCTAAAATCAGTCAAAATGTAGAACAAACAAAACCAGCCTGGGAAAGGAAGTGATGGAATGAGGAGGAATAGAAGCTGATGACTCAAAATATTTGTACAGATTTGAAGTGCCAGAAATTCTACTTCTACTATATAAATACCCAAATCTGAGGGCTCAGGAACTGATGAATGTTAAGCCTAACATATGCAAAGAGGCAGGACCCATTTGTTCTAAGCACGATCACTGATTTCTATCAAATGCTGTGTTTTTTTCCTCTCAAGTTAATGGCTATATACATAGCGTACTCCCCCTTTTTAAACAGAAGTAGAGTGCTGCATTACCTGGTGAAGGGCCAGTGTCCAGACAGATCGCTAGGAAGGGAAACATGGCTTGCCCCAAACAGACGGCACTAAAGCAGAGTCATTGCCAACCAAGTAAAACACAGGTCAGAGTTTAGGTCAGCAGGACAGGGTGGACACAGACCCTCACTTACAACATAGTCACACCCAGAACACCAGTTTCCTAATCTCATTCTAATTCTAGAGAACAAACGAGTTTAAATAAATAGATATAAAATACACTAGCTTATTTTAGAAAAAACAATAAACTTATTGTTAGCTTATCTAGAACTAAACATCAAATCAGAATCTTCACAACGACTACTGCATTTTAGAAATTTTTGATGAAAACTTTGGCTATAGCCCAGATGCTCTGCTAATAAAAAGAGGCAAATTTCAAAGTATGTTTATCTCCAGTTTAAATAAGCATTGTGAATTTAAACAATGGTGTTTAGGTCCCTAAACTAGTTTGTAACTCTTGCAATTTTTGTGTTGGAAGCACAGAGTTATATTTTTGTCCCCTTTTATAATCAACCACAGAGAAAAGCAGTCATAAAACTGTCCTGTTGGAGAAAAAATACTAAGAGCAGAGGTAGAGGGCAGTGTCCGACAATACCGTATGTTCATCTTTGTTTACCTACACTCAGTTTCTTTTAAACATGTTTAGAATAGTAACAGACATTATATTCATAAGCTTAAATAAGAGTAAGGTTTCCTCCAACTCGTAAAATGTGTGCATATATGCCCTCAAAATATCATCTATATTGCCCAACTTCCTTTTTGGAAGAAAGTGAAATTAAAGTTAAAAGATTTCCTTGCATATTTTAAAATAAAAGTAAATGATAAAGAAAAGAAAGTGAACTAAAGACAAATTATGACCAAAAAATCAACTAAACGAAGTACACAGTTTGACTCTGTTTCCTTGAAAAGCAATGACAGCACTTAGCTCAGGGTTGGTACACAGACAGGTCATGCAGTGCGGTGCAGGGGGCAGGCTGCCCTTTAGAGTTCAAACGCAGGAAACCTGGCTTTGGAGGGCACCAGGAGGTCAGCCAGGAAGTATATTGTTCCAGCCATTCCTGAAGGAAAAGAGAGAGGCCAAAGTTAGTATACCAATGACTCCATTTTAGAGAGTGGCTTTATTTTGTACTATCAACATTACAATATTAATGACAATGATTTAAATGAAGTGGGCATCTATCTATATCTATATTCCTTGCAGTTAATTATTAGAGGAGAACACTACTGAGGTGTTCAGCTACTTCATCCAGGTGGAAGACAGGAGGAGAGGGCAGCCAGACAAGTTCGAGGCACAGGCTGCCATTTACCCTATGTGAGCACCATAGGCCACTCACTGGTCTGAGCCTCAGTCTTCTCGTGTGTGACAGGAGGGTAATGCCTGAATGTTTTTGCCGAAATGGTTTATGACGGCACCTGCAAAGTGCCCAGCACATGCCTGGCTCCATAGTGGCGGTCCTCATTATGACTATTAGGTTTAGGTCTGTGGTAGTCCCTGTGCTGACTGATTTTTAACATTGAGTTGTTGTAGCAGGAAATAAGGAGAGTAAGAAATGATTATAAAATTAATTTGTTGATAAAGCTCCAATTTAAATACATTAACTACCCAGCAGAGAAGTAGATGCTGAAGGCAAGTAAGTAATGGGTGAAAAATACCTTCGAAGAGGGAGAAGGGGGTGTCTGGTGTTCTGCATCCATGTTCTCCGTAATCCAGGCACCATTCAGCAAACTGAAAAGGAGACCAAGTTAAATTACTAGTGTGATTTCTTCCAAAGACCCCCCAAAGTTGATAGAGATTGTCCCTAAGAATTATCCTAGGAAGTCAAACACTCTCTTCAAGGCAGAGGAAAGGGGTTCATGCAGAGAAACAGACTGAGAGAGCACGAAACACCAAGGGAACGTAACGAGCCATCTGAGCCATGAATCTCCAAGGTTAGCATAGAAGAAACAAAGGAATAAAACCACCCTCCGTTTTTCTCTCTCCCATAAATGCTGTTGAGTAGAATTATGTCCTTTTAAAAGAAAGCTAATTCCATTGAATGGTTTTGAAGGTTTTTCTTAAATAACTGTGTATATCCGTCCTATAGACATTGTTTAACAAATCAGTGAATGAATTCAGGTTGACTAGAAACCTTTCTACAGCCTCCAGGAGAGGTGAGGTATCAGTTCTGGCTCCTACCTTGCAGGCCCTATACAGGTACTTCATGTCCTGCGTGAGGTTGTACAGGGTCAGGAAGGCGTAGGCGTTGCCCGCAGTGCCATGGCACAGCCCGTACCCCTTCTTCAGCAGCCCGTGCTTCCAGATCACATCAGCACACTGGTAGGCATCATTGAGATACTGCTCCTCTCTGAACACCTGCAGGATTGAGGGACATAGTTTTATTTTAAAGGGAGGGCATGAAAGAAAATTCTATGGATATTCTTCCTTGATAGGAATGGAGGGAAGATGGGGGAGGGAAAGAGAGAGGGAAATGGCTTGGCAAGAAAGGATAAGGGATTTAGAGCCACAGAGATGTGTTACAGCAGTGGGGACAAATGACCAAACCTCATTAGCTTTTCTTAAAAAAAAACCCGGAAATGGCCTTGTCTGCACAGTCTGCGTTTTAAGTGTATGTGTGTTTTTGATATGGGTGCTCTCGGTGAAGTGGCACTATGCTACCTGAAACGCTGTTAGACACTTTCCAAAGAGCACATGCTGTCTTCTTGGGTAACAACGATGCTCTGCACTATAAGGAAGTTTCTTTACATATTGACGGAGAAACTGTTTATAAAGTTGATTATAAAAACTGATTTGGTTATCAAACACTGTACTTTGTCAGAAAAATAGAGATACACCTTTACAATCTTTTGTGGACTCCAATCTCTTGATCAAAGACTTGAAGAATATTCTGAGTACACATTTTAGATATCTCATTGTCAACTCAGTGTCCTTAAAAATACAATGAGCCAGTTTGAAAAGATTTTCCAAGTTTCTAAAAGTAAAATCTGATACACTAAAAGCTTATTTAAACTATAAGATGCCAGTCTATGGATCTGTAATATGTAGATTTGGAACCAACAGACATAGATTCTTGGTTATATCTTTACTACAGCATGCTTTTTAGAAGTGATACTGGCATTTTTTTATTATGGTAAAATATGCATAAAAGTTACCATTTTAATCACTTAAAATACACAATTCCATGGCACTGATTGCATTCACCTGTTGTACAACCATCCCTGCTATTTCCGAACTGAAGCTCTGTAGGCATTAAGTGTTAAATCTGTCCCCACTTGCCTGCCTCAGCTTCAGGTAACTTCTATTTTCTTTGTTTGAATTTGCCTGTTCTAGATCCCTCATATTAATCATCACCTCATTTAAGTAGAATCATATAATATTTGTCCTTTTGAATCTGGCTTATTTCACTTACCATGCTATCAGTGTTCGTGCACGCATGCTACAGTATGCATCAGAACTTCACTCTCTGGTATGGCTGAATGCTATTCCACTGTAGGTACACACTGCGTTCTGTCTAGCCATTCATCTGTAGATGGGCACTTGGGATTACTTCCACTTTTTAGCTGTTGTGAATAATGCTGCTGTGGAACACTGGTGTACAGTGTCTGTTTGGAGCCTTGATTTTAATTCTTTTGGGTAAATACCTAGGAGTAGAATTGCTGGATCATATGTTGATTATAAATTTAATTTTTTGAGACACTGCCAAACCAGTTTCCACAGCAGCTGCACCATTGAACACGCCAACCAGCAATGCGCGAGGTGGATTCTCTCTGTGTTTTAACTGAGTTCTGCCACTGAGGCTATGATCTGGGCTGCTCTACCTGTCAGTGAGGAAGCCGCCTGCTCTGTGAAACAACGGCTGCTCTGGTACAGACGCATACTGTGAGGATGAACTATAGTCCATTTAGCAAAGCCGATCTTAGGTCTAACAATGGATTTATCTATTGCTCTTTTAAGGGTTATGCATAAAACTAATTTTAAGGAATAGACATGTGTATTTTCCTATTTATTTCTAAAATAAGAACGTTCATGTCACCTTGTAGGCCTGGATGAGCATGTAGATCACCCCCGGGGAACCATGGCACCAGTGCACCAGGAGGTCCCGAGTGTCACCCACACAGGGAGGGTAGTTGCCAGAAGGGAACTTCAGCTGGCAGACGTAGTCTATGCTGGGCTTCACCAGGCTGTGTAGCTTTGCGTGGCTCACTTGAATGCAGGGCTAAAAATGAGAAAGGGGGTTATTAGTTCTGCTGGAGCACACGGGTCTTCCTGAGTTGCAGGAATGAGTTTTAAACCATAAAGAAAACATGATCAAAAGGTACTTGAAGTCATTCAGAAGTTTTGGAGTCAACACAATTATTTCACCTACTGGAACAAACTAAAACTACGCTATCAGTTAACTCCTGGGCCTTATGTCCATATTATTTCTCAGTATTTGTTATCCACAAGCATATAAATAATTTTCCTAAGTCAGTTCTTGAGAAAGTGAGTGTTAAGACAAGTTGAACACCTTATGCATATACTAAAGCCCAGAAAGAGATCCAGAGACAAACCAACCACAACTTTCATTATTACATTTAGATGTTTCTGATGGAAGAGGGTGCTAACAAGTTAGGAGATGGGGAATCTAGATTCCAAACTGCTTCTGTAGAGGATTTGGAACTGATACTTATGCAGGATGATTTTGATACAACAGTGTACAGATTTATAACAGACACTGACATAGGACAAACGAGCCTCCATTTTTGATATAATTTTTAGTTTCTCTTTTTGATCCCATTCTTAATTCAAAGCACTGCTCACTTCTTTAAACAAGTTCAGAGTGTTGTCTTTGCCCCACTGGGGGTGAATTTGTAGGGGAGGGGCAGTGGTGTGAAGCACAGGCAGGAGGCTGTGGTGTAGGAATTGGGCTCAGATACTGAACGTGCACTAAGAGCTAATACACAGGCATCTCCTGGAATGAATTTTTAGGATGAAAAATTAAATAATTTTAAATAGATAATAATCTGGCAATGGAAAACTCAGTACTTGGATTTCCAGATTTCCTACCACAGACAAAAGGAGGCAGAGGGTAAGATGCTCCTGATGATCTACTTCAATGAAAGGTCATGTGGTTGCCCTGACCAGTGTGGTTCAGTGGGTTGGGCATCATCACACAAAGTCAAAGGTCACTAGTTTGATTTCCAGTCAGGGCACATGCCTGGGCTACAAGTTTGGCCCTTGGTTGAGGTACATGCAAGAGGCAACCAACTGATGTTTCCCTCCCTCTTTCTCCCTCCCTTCCTCTAAATAAATAAATAAACAAACAACAAAAATAAAATTAAAAAAATAGAAAGGTGATATTGTTCAGTCACTGACATGTGTGACTTTAACTCATCTTAAAACTTCAGAAGATGTGACCTTTCCTTTACTGAAAACTTGAAAATATGCATTTTTTTCTGGAAATAGAGAGCCAGTGAGGGTGTATGTCAGATAATAAAGAAATTAAAACCTAAACTGCTGAAATCCCTAATTATAAAACTTAATTGGGAAGTGTAGAAGAAATACCACGGTTGGTCTCCACAACCACTAACCCTCAAAGCATGACCCTGCATGTAAAAGCAGAAATTCAATAACCTTGAATTTCCCAGCATCACTGTCATTGCTTAGTTACGGAGAGAGGGCAGGTCTGACATTGACTGCATCATTACAGCCAGCCACTCAACCAGTGTGTAGTATGCAGGTCTAAGCACTCATGTTGAACATATTAATGAAACCCTTTCCTTTATGCCACGTTGCACTTCGGGAAGGTGAGGGGGACACCTTTGTATCATTAAAAATCAATTTCCTTTTATCATAAATTCTTATTCACAAGTGCCAATTTCTCCTTAAAGAGAGCTAAATAAGCCCCTGGAAACAATGCTCCCAAGAGAAGTGCTCTTCTGACCTCCCCTCTCAGATTATGCTGGCTGCAGCAGATATGACTTGTCCTTAGTCGATCCGACTTTGGCGGATGTTCCCCAATAGCTTTAGATCTGAAGAACTGTTGAGCATAGCCTACTCAGCTATTTCTTGGGTAGGTTACACAAAATCCATCAGAAAGGCTCCTCAGTTTGCTCTCTATGTGAGCCTCAGGCAATATATGCTCGTTTGTTTGTTTTTATTAATTTTGTTCTTCCTTCTGGAATTTATTTCACTGGGTTGTGCCTTACAATGTGAAATAATATTCTTAATTTAAGGCATTTGCTGAAAGAGAAGAGCAGAGCAGAAGGCACTTTATATAGAAGTACAGGTCAGAACACTTCAGTCAGGACAAGTGGACCTAGGTAGGCAAGTATGGTCATCCACAAACCAAACATCATTTTAAAGCACAGTGCCTTTTATATTTATACACTTAAAATGCACCTTGGCAAGCATTCCTCTTGCTTGTCTAGGCCAGGAATTACAAGGAGGGTAAGGCAGTAGTCGACAGAATGGAAACACGGAGCTGGGGCCCGTCTTCCGCCCTAGACAGTAAAGGCAGAAGCAAAGGCTACAGTCCACCATCATCACCTCTTACCTGCATCAGGAAGTAATAAATTCCTGCCAGGCCATGAGCAGCCCCCACATAATATTCTTGGTACCATTCATACATCAGTGGAGTCTTTGCTGTGAAGTTTCTTTTTCTAGCTAGGTTCTCTCCAGATGTTAAGACTGTTTCACAAATCTACAGGGAGAAAACCAACCAAAAAATGAGAATTAGAGTAAAAACCCTCTTGGTGGAGGTAAGGACCTTTCTGCATGGATACTGGGGAACGTGGTGAATTAGACATCACCCGAGGCCATGGAAGGGCACAGTTCAATTGGGCACTCAGAGAACTGCGTGTGACTATATTCTAAGAAGGGGAGGGCATGGAAGATCTTGAACTAGAGCTTGCAAGAATTCCCTTGCCAAAGGAAAGCTGAACTGCTTCAGGCACCAAAGGAGACACCTGCACCTGGAAGGTACAACTGGCCCCCGTCTTCTCGGAAAGGGCCTCTAAACTCGCCAACGGCTGAATGTCTTACTGAGTCACTCTCTGCAGTGTTTCCAACAGCACTCAGCATGAAGCTACTGGCTTTCTGATCAAGCCTGACCTTCAGAGGTCAATATGTAACTTCCAGCTATGCAGGATAGCTAACTGGAGAAATAAAACCAACAGTTCGGGCAGACAGTAAGTGGAACCCTAAAAAGGATCCAAAAGCACAAAAATGTGGTACCTGCTGAATGTGGCTTTGAGGAATCTTTTCCACTCCGAAGTGCTTATTCACAAAGAGAAGGGCATAGATGTAGCCCGTCCGACCATAGAGTATTTCGTTTGGAACGTGCGGATCAATCTTATTTAGGTGAATTAGCCTGAGAAGAAAAATACATGCTTAAGGTAATTTTAAAGGAATTAAGTGGTGGTATACACTAAAAGAATGGCACATTTAAAAAACACACAGATGTAACATATATTATTGTATATTATTTTAATGTTTTCATTATATTTTTTCCATTATCAGTTATTCCCTTCCTTCCTCTCCCCTCCCACAATCACCACACTATTGTCCGTGGCAGGAGTCCTTTCTCCTTCTTCACTCCCCCGGCTGTCGGCCTGCTCTCTGTCTATGAGTCTGTCTCTATTTTGCTTGTACTTCAAAATGGTTAAGTATGAGGATGAGGGCTCATGCACATTTTTTCTTCTACAAATACAGGCATTAAACTCACAGTGGAACAAACAGTGTCATCCTAGGTACAGGAACACAGCAGTAGGAGACTGTTTTTAACTTTCCTGTAATGCCTTGACTTTCCCCCTCAATGTCAACACGGTCGTCTGGATGGTAGAATTATGGGCCATTTTGTTTTATACTTCAGTATCTCACACACACTCCTAATATTTTTAAAGAATTTATGAAAAATTATTTTTTTAAAAAGTCCAACTGGCAGGTCAGTAACATTGAGACCTTAAGAAAATAAAATTGGTTTACTAGATATAAACTCTTCTGTTGTAGTAAATAGAATGTTTCAGAGTCTCAATAAGAATTTTTTTTAAGTATATTTTATTGATTATGCTATCACAGTTGTCACATTTTCCTCCCTTTATTCCCCTCCACCCTGTGCACCCCTGCCACCCACATTCCCCCATTTAGTTCATGTAATTAAAAAAAAAGAATAGTATAAGAAATGTAGAAGCCAAAGAACTTATATATATGACCCATGAACTCAATGAGAATTTTTAAATCAAGTTTTAATGTAAACGTATCAAACTGTATAAAATTTAGACATAAAAAAGCACTTCTGATTCACTTTTGCAAAGGAGACTAAAATAAATACTCAAAGAGAAACTGCCCTGAATTTACCTACCAAACACTGCTCTATGGCAGTCACTCAGAACAGTTACTGCATTAACTCCAATGATGTTCTTACCGCAATAAAAATGTTTGAACCGCTGCATTAGAAACACCTTTCCTTTATTTGCCACCATTATGGACTGCATTACCACTAGGTGGCAATATATATCAATAATTAGCATTTCAATTATCTTGCAGCCAAACTTATTTGCATTTGGGAAGTTCAAAGTAGGTAGCAAACACCTTTGAAATCTTTGAAAATAAACTATGGCTCATAGCATCTCCTTAAAACAATGCTTTACGGTTGAGGGTAAAAAAGTAAGTACCTACTCTACCTTTTTCTGGATTTGAATTCAAATCATTAAAACTCATTAGCTGGGTCTGATGATTGTTAAAGATAGGAGTTTTAAATTCATGTTTTACATGCCATATTCTTAAGATAAAAAGAGGAAATGACAGCATTTATAAGTCATAATGGTTATTTTATGTGTTTCCAAAAACAAAGCCAGAAGCACATCATGCAGCTCCTTTTATTTGTTTTAATATGGTGATATTAATAGCATCCAATCTGAAGGGAGAATAAAGACATAAAACAGGGTAGTTCTCCACTCTTAGCAGTACTTCCCCAAGGTATCACTGGGGAGATTTTTGCTTTGTATCATCAAAAGAAGTTTGATTTCTTTTTTAAAAAGAAGTTCTTTTCTTACTCATCACACTACTGAAGAGGGAGGGTATAATTTTCTGACCAGAAAGCCAAAGTTCTTCATCACTTTGAGTTCTGGCCCCAAAGCACTGTGCACGTCAGGTTAGTCACTTACCTGGGTACCAAACAGGCAGCGCTCTCCATTTGGGTGGAGGCACCAACTGTCTCTCTGTAGAAGGAAGGGTGAAAAGGGACACCTCCACAGGGAGGACTGGCCCTGCAGATAGTCCTGCCCTGACCCTACCCCCACACATACTGCAGGGTACCCCTGCCCCGACCCTACCCCCACACACACTGCAGGGCACCCCTGCTCCGACCCTACCCCCACACACACTGCAGGGCACCCCTGCCCCGACCCTACCCGCACACACTGCAGGGCACCCCTGCCCCAACCCTACCCCCCCACACACTGCAGGGCACCCCTGCCCCGACCCTACCCCCCCACACACTGCAGGGCACCCCTGCCCCGACCCTACCCCCACACACTGCAGGG
>VMDR010005477.1:0-51472 GCA_007922815.1 Macrotus californicus
TGAATACTATAAAGGTATTTCTATTAACATTTCTTACTAAGTCACTCTCTGGAAGTAACATGTTTGTGTAAAATCTTGCCAAAAACAAGAATATTAAAATGTGTTCTGTGTTAAGAAGGAATCCGCATCATAAGTATATTGGAAGTTAACAAGATTTGGGAGTAAAAAAACATGAAACCAGAAGAACTCAGGAAAATGTGTTTGCAACTATAAATTCTGTAATTAATTTGCTTTACAAGTTTTGGGGGGATGCTAGGGCACCATTTGACTTCTTAGATTTGCTTTTTATTCAGTCAAAACATACAAAAGTCTATATTACTTGTGGTTGGATTATGATGTAAATATATTTTCCATCCAACTATCCAGTTTGTACACAAATCATGTTGTTCTTTAATTTCACTTAAAACATTTCTTATTTTTGTCCCAGTACAGAACTCAGGATTTTATTTAACCCATGTTTCCCCAAGTTTCTATAGCTTTTGAATACTAAGGGAGTCACATTAATGGTAAGAACCCAAATTCCACAGGCCCCTACCCTACCTTCCATGGGCACCTTCTGCAGAAAGGTTGCCTATACTTCCCAAGTACTTCTAGATGTCCCTAGAGGTATACTGCATGTGCTTCCAGAGATGTCTGCCTCTGATGGTTGCGTCTCCTACTGTGTCATCACCCACTGGGCAACCACAGCTTGTCACCATGTCTGCGGGTCCCACTGACTTCTGCCATAGTGGAAGCAACAAAGTTTAATGCTTCAGAGTATTGTGTTGGGAAGCAGGCAAGAATGTTTCGTTTCTCTCTTGCCATAGTGCAGTCAGCCAGTTCTGCTCCAGGCTCACTGTTGTTTTAAAATAAAGCTGCTCTTGGTTTTTATTTCTGATAACCCTGCTCTCTCTCTATGGGCTCAGGTATAATTCCAGTAAGGTTTGGGACTGCAGTTAAATCAAAGTGACAACCACCCAGTTGAACTTAGAATTGTCCCTCCCTCCCAAAGTCTAAAGTTTCTTATTGCCTAGCTCCTTCCTTCTCTTAAGATAAGGTCTCTCCCAGGATGCTTCTCAGCACACATCCACGAAGGTTGCTGGTGGGGTCTTTTTACAAGTTGGCCAGACATGCACTCCTGTTGCACTCACACTCCAAAGGGAATATATACTTTATCTTAAAAAATGTTTAATAATCTTGGTGTTGGCTTAAGTTTATTTTTTATGAATTTGTTGTGAATAAAGATAAATCTGGTCTTCTTAAAGTAGTCCATTTTTAGCTATTGATTCCGTCACTGTCAGTCTCAAGAGGTTAAGTGAAATTGACTAAGGTGACTGTCATCACCAGAGATCTCTCTTACATAAGAGGACTTCAGGAGAAATACCCACTGAGAATCGAGGAGAGAACATGATTGAGGAACAACTTTGAAAACTGTTTCAGAGAGATGCTCACTGGGAAAAATTCTTTAGAATAAAAATTGCAGAATTTGAGAGACAGGTTGATTTCTTCTAAAAAAAAGTTTTGCTTCAGAAGGAGGGCTCTTTAGGCAGTAAAAACATTGGCCATCAAAGAACATAAGAAATAAACAAGCCACAAATGTTCAAGACCCTGTGAGGCTGGTGATGGGAACAGGGAGATCCTGTGAATCTCTACACAGTAGCAAATGATGATACAATATTGGTATCTTAATACGAAAAGATCACGGAGATTTTTGTTAATTAGAAGACAACTGAAAAACGATGTTTAAGAGAGAATAGACCCAATTTTTTTTTTTAATCCACATGCTTCACAGTACTTTGTTTCTTTGTTTAAGGTATTCAAAGGCCAAAATCTTCCCTCGCCCTTTCCAGGATTTTTATGTTTGTTTCTCTATTTTGGCAATACATCTATTTATATTGATGAGAAAAACTGCCAAACTATCCAGGTTACTAAAATGCATTTTAACCCCAGTGAGTCTTTGTCCCTTTTGATGCCGGTCTTGCAGTACTAGACCAGGTGGCAATCTTCTCCAAAATGGAAGCCAACAGAGACTAGAGTCCAGGAAAAAACAACAACAACATGACAAACAACTCCCAAGAACAGTGAGGAGGAATATTTTGTTATAACCATAATGAGATATCACCTCACATCTATTAGAATGACTATTATCAAAAAGACAAGAGATAACAGCAAATGTAGGCAAGGATGTGAGAATAGGGAATTCTGGGGCACCATTGACAGAAATGTAAATTGGTGTAGCCACTATAGAAAATAGTATAAAAGTTTCTCAAAAAAGTTAAAGACAAAACTTCCATGTGATCCAACAATCCCACTCCTGCATATATATTTGAAGGATAGAAATCATTATCTCAAAGAGATATCTGCACCTGCATGTCCAGCGCAGCATTAGGTATAATAGCCATTACACAGAAACAACCATCAATGGATAAGTGGATAAAGAAAAAAATATATATGAAATTAATATTATTCAGCTGTAAAAAAGCAGGAAATCCTGCCATTTGCGATAACATGAATAGACCTTGAGGGCATTATGCTAAGTGAAATAAGTCAGACAGAGAGAGACAAAGAGTGTATGATCTCACATGTGTGGAATCTAAAAAAGTGAAACTCATAGAAACAGGGAGTAGAATGATGGATGCCAGAGGCTGGGGGTTAAAGCAGATGGGGAGATGTTGGTCAAAGTGTACAAACTTTCCACTGTAGGGTAACTAAGTTCTGAGCATCTAATGTACAGCATGGTGACTATAGTTAGCAGTACTGTATTGTATATCTGAAATTTGCTAACAGGGTACATCTCAGAACAAAAAAAATGGGATGTGAAGAGATTGATGTGTTAACTAACCTTATTACGGTAATCATTTCACAATATACAGGTATATCAAAACATCACACTGTACACCTGAAATTTATATAATTTTATATGGCAAGTATATCGCAATAAAGCTGAAACAAAAAAATATTTTACTAGAGTTCCTAGAACAAAAGCTCTCAAAGTTTTAAGACCTTTTTAGCTTTCAGAGTGAAATACCAAAGAAAGTATAATTTGTTAAATTATATTTACTCATTCAAGTACTTATTAACACATATTAATTTTCTGGGCATCAGTCTAGACCCTGTGAATATAGTAGGAGATACTGCAGGGTCTCAGGGAGCTCACAGTCTATTGGGGGCTCACAACGTGCTCCAGGGAGAGTGGCACCTTCCCACCCTCTGGCATGTCAAACCCACTCCCTCCTTGGAGACCCAAGATCCATCCCTGGTTCTGTGTATAGCTTTCCTCCCATTATGCTTTTGGACTCCATTCAAATATCACCTCTAGCGGGGCCTTCCCTATTTATTCCCACCCACTCACATACCCTCAACAATATCTAATCAACATTTCACCCTATTTATTTCCTTCCAACATTTGTGTCACATTTTTACTAGAAAATAAATCATTCATATATTTATTATGAGTCTCCTTCCACTAGAATGCAAGCTCAATGAGAGCAAATTTTTTTTGTCTTGGCTTCTTAATGAATACGTGTGTCTCTAGCATCAAGAAGAGTGCCTGGTAAGTGCACTACAACAGCACTGAATAAGGGAATGGATAAATGGAAGTTGGATTGAAGGAATGCCACAAGTAGCTCATTACAATCCAATTCAATTATTTTATGGTGGAGGAGAGTCTGGGTACTTCCTGGTACCTAACAAGTGGGGGAGTAGTAAACCATCTCAGAAGGAGATGAGGACTACTTTTCAGAGGATGTGAAAACCTGGACTTGAGAGAAGGGCCTGATCTGAAACTTCATGTTGCTCCATGTGTCTGGAAATGAGAGGAGGTAGGGAGTGGGGGGAAGAGTTAGGGGAGGAAAACGTGGGCAGAAAGCAGGGACCCACCCTGAAAAGGCTTAGTGAGCCCAGTTAGGAAATTCAGCCTTTATCCAGAGGGCAGTGGGGAGCAAACAGACCTGAGCAAGGGCAGTCAGGGGGAGAGAAGGAAATGGAAACAGATCTGTCTTGAGAATGCTGACCCGGTAAGCACAGTGGAGAGTGGGATAGAAGGGACCGGTAAACCTGGCGATTCAGTAATTCAGGCAAGAAATGATTTGGAATTGAACTAAAGCCAAGGTTATGAGAACAGCAGAGGGGAGGGCCTAGGGAGACCATCTGGAAGTAAAATCAATAGCAGAAGGAGTCAAGTTCAATTCCTTGAGTAGCTGTAGTTCCTTAGTCAAGTTCTCCTTTTTCTATACAGCCATCACAAGGGCTGTAGCCATGTTCTTTGGAGACTCTATTGAGTCTAGGGGCGCACCTTCCAGATCATGTGGTGTGGGAGGACAGCCTTAGGAGTCAACCACTTCTGGTAGGGGCAGAAAACATAGACCAGGCCTCTTTGGTGGGGCCCATGGGTCTGCTTTATGTTTGGCCACTTATATTCTGATATATGCGGTAGGGTAGAGTTTCACAAGCTTCTCTGCCTCCTCACTGATCAAAATCCTTTCAGATAAGAATATCTATTCAACATCTTTGCTTATCTTCAAACAATATTTGGTGAAGGCTTACAATATGCTGGGTTCTGGGAACAAAGCCTTGCTATCAAACAGCCTATAATTAACGAAGGGGATGAACAAAAGAACAAAACACAGTGATAAGTGCTGCAGTAGAAGTGCTTACACAAAAACACAAAGCAGAGACCTCTAAGCCAAAGAGGAGTTTAAGAGTGCAGGTCTTAGATCAGCAAGAGAGAAATCAAAAACAACTTCTAACAAAGGGAAAATAAACACCTATTAAAAAATAATGTCAGCTCAGGTGTAAATAAACACAAGTGAATCAAAGAAAACATCCACAGTTAATAATAATAAATGATATTTATTGGGTACATGAAATGTATCAGAGCCTCTGGGTCTTGTATATTCTTTTTTCTCATTTCATCCTCATACCAACTTTAGGAGGTAATAACCCTTTTCTCTCATTTTACACGTGAGAGAGCTGAGGTCCAGAAAGGTTAAGTCCTTGGTCTCAGTTCACACAACAGTAGCAGAGCCGGGATTCATACCTGGGCAACCTGAATGCAGTTCTTGCCCTCCTCCGTGATGGATAGACCAAAAGCATGGTGTTTAAGAGACCATGGGGTAAAGGTTGGGAATTGAATCCAATGACTGAGCTCCTGTGTTTCTGCCCTTTTACAAAGTCAAGTCTTCAGGTGTAGTATATAGTCTCCATTGAGAAAAAGAATGAGGAAATGCACTGGTATAAAATTCACTTTCCCTTCATTTTCTTGTTTCAGTTTCATAAAGCATAAGCTGAGCCCTGCCTTCTGCCGAAGTGCCTCAGTTCCACAGGGAACTGTCAGAGGTTATAAAGCCTGGGGCGGGAGAGGGTGAGCTGGTGGGCTGATCACCCCACAAACTTCTTACACTGTATCCCGGAGGGTATTGAGAAAGCTGGTGGTCCCTGATGGCCAAGCAACCTCAGTGAACATTTGCCTGTGTTTGGCAGCCGAAATGGCTAAGAAAGGATGGGGAGCCAAAAAGGTCCAATTAGGGCTTTTATTTGAGGTGGGACACTGCAATCAGGCTGAGTCCAAGCAGATTGCAGCAGCAAAAAAAAAGGGTAGAAGGGTTTCTAAGAGTGTGTAGCAGACCCTGGGGGAGGGTGGATCACCCTGCTGATCTGCCCCAAGTGTCCTGGGTATAGGTGTTCACAAGACAATGTCTTCTGGGAGATTTATGGGCCTTGCCTCTGGGAAAAGCTCAGGGACAGGGGAGGGGCAGTGAGGTTTCCAGCAGGATGCTGGCAGCTATGTCTGGGTTGCTTCTGATAACAGGAAATCTTGAGTTCAGGTATTTAGCTGGTGATGCATATCTTCTTTGTTCCAGGATAGGAACAAAGGTGACTCAGGTCCTCCTTGTCCCAGTACATTCTAACAGCCTGTAACTGCCGTATCATTTGGACAAATAAATACTTTAAAAAACCCAGTAATTGGAAATGTGCAATTGTTACATTATCTATGAAAACCTGGAAGGTTAGCCAAAATTTGTGTTGAGATTCAGCATCCCAAAAGCTAGCTAATCATGGTAACAGAGGTCATAATACCAAGGACAGTCACCCCTCAGCAGATCCCATCTGTATCACTGCAACAACTAGGTCTTTTCCTGGTCTAAAGCCAGCTCCAAGTTATATTTGTGGGAGCCTGAGGGTGTCACATGGATCCCTGCAGTTCTTTTCCTCTCAGGCTTCTGGAATTCAGAACCACTACCTCTGGTCCCCTGGGTGACAGCTGCTGTCATGCCTCTTGCCTCTTCCTGCTGTTTCCCTCCAAGGCAGGAATGAGCCGGGCTCCCTTTAAAGCTCCCTCTGCAAGAAGATACCTTTCTCCACACCTCTCCTGCACACCTTTCCAGCGGGGCCCTGACCCACCACAGACTGTGTCATGAGTCTCAGGAAATCACTTCTGAAAACAACATCCTTGACATCTCCTCCTAGCCTTTTCTCCACGGAGCTCAAACTAGGAAGAGATTCCAGGATTCCTTCCCCAGCTTCCCTCTCCCTCCTTCTCTCCCTCCCATCACCTGTACTGAGGAGACTCTTATACCCTCATGCCTGTCAACTAGCCCAACGTGGCCTTGCTCAAAGTGAGAACCCAGCCCGCCTGTTCACACTACCCAATCTAAACACTAGCCTCAGCCTAGGCACTACCTTCTCTAATAAACACACTGACATAAAAATTATTGAGGAGATACTGGATTACGTTTAGTAGAAAGAGGGCTGTCATGCAATGAGGGAGAAAAGTGAGATAACATTAAAAATATATGTACACATAAAATCTCATCTGAAACTTGCTTAAGAGTGGCTCTTTCTTATTTCAGAAAATGGAGTACAGAAGATTTCTCGTGTCTGTTTGGAACCTTTGGCCTGCCCTGAGAAGCCTGGGTAGACTGATGTAGAGAAGATACCACGGCCCAAGTAGTCACCGAGCCTGCAGCACTGACGGTGGCAGCCAACCTGTGGAACAGGAAGACATGAATCCATCAATCACCCTGCTACCTGACAAGCCACCGAACCTCTGAGCTTTATATTTGCTTTTATGCTAAAATGGGGGTAATTATAACATCCTGACAGGGTTGTTGGGTTTTAACATAACAATCTGTATTTTATAAAATGCAAATGCCAAAAAATATCAGTTTTATAATATGGCTTGCAAGGAAGAACTAGCACAGAAGTGTAGATGGGAGAAGGGTAGGGACAGGGGAAGGTACTGCAGGTTGAGACCAGGAGAGTGGTCTCTAAAGATTGCGGGGCACACCTGGGGTAGCAGACCTGGGCTCATGTAGGACAGGTCAGTGGAGGTACCACAGGAAAGAGGACCAAGTCCCAGGAGACAGGAAGGGAAGAGTGAAGGAGGCGAAAATGGTCTAAGACACTCTCTGTCTAGACTTAGACTTTCTTAAGAGTCCTAGATGCTCTTTCAAATGTTCCACCACCATCTCAGGCTTGGGATAAGAAGTAGTTCCTGCCTAGCACACTTCAGAAACCTGAGGTCAGAAGACTTGTAAGCTGAAATACAAGCCAGAAGTATGAGTCAGTGCCACTCAGACTTCCGAGCTGGAAATTCTGTGGGGTGAGTGTGCAAGTGTGTGCACACCTGTCTCATATGTGTAGGCCTCAACCCCAAGTCTGAGCTGGACAAAACTGAGAAAGTGAGGGCTCCGCAATTCACCGCTAACTGCTGAGCTTTTTTAAAAAGTATTGTTAGAGTAATACTAAAAATTTCCTTCTTAAGGTCCAGTATGATCCTGGCAAGAGACCCAGGTAATAGTCTGAGGAGGGGGTCATTAAACCAGGTAATGAAAACAAATTATTTTGACAAGATGGTTATAATTATGCATTGGTAGGAATGGAATAAATCATAAGAAAGTTTCTTTAAGATAATTTAATAAAAGCTTCTATTGAAGTTTCTGGTTGAAGCACTGAGTCTCATCTCATGAAGCATTTAAGGGTATAAAGTATTTTAATTGCATACGTTTCAAGAAAAGGCATATAAAATACGCAGAGTGATTGGCACCCACTCAATTTCCTGGTGTAACTCTGTCTCTAACTGATAAGGCAACAGTGGATATCTGGAAGCCCCCCCACAAGAAGTGATTTTGCACCAAAAATGGGGAAAACCTTTTTGACAGTCTTGAATTTCAGTCCTGGTGCTGAAGCTCTAAGGAATTCCAGGTGAGTCCGTTCTCACAGACTGACACCAGACAACACAGAGAATGAACTGTCTAATCTCCCTCCTTCCATTTCCGCCTTACCTGGAGAGCAATTTACTTTGTGTTGGGTGAAAACATTTCACACCCCCTTTAAGAAGAAAAAATAAGGAGGAGTGGTGGGTAGCCACAGTAAAAGTGCACAGGTTTGAATGTCAACCTTTCTATGGGGCTGGCCAAAAAGTTTGTTTGTTTTTTTCTGTAAGATGGCTCTAGTAGTGCTTAGTTGTCTTTAACTTCATTTGAAACAATTTTGTTAGATTGTGTTATGACAACTGTCGTATCAGCGTGCAGTAAAAAAACAACTTATCAAAATTGGTGAATTTTTGCGTAGCCATTTTAATATTATAGATGGAAGAAAATAAGCAACATTTTTGGCATATTATGTCTTATTTTTCAAGACAGGTAAAAATGCAACTGAAACGCAAAAAATGATTTGTGCAGTGTATGGAGAAGGTGCTGTGACTGATCAAACGTGTCAAAAGTGGTCTGCGAAGTTTTGTGCTGGAGATTTCCCACTGGACAATGCTCCACAATTGAGTAGACCAGTCAAAGTTGATAGCAATCAAATTGAGACATTATTGTGAACAATCAACCTATACCACGCAGGAGAGAGCCGACATACTTATGATATACAAATCAATAAAGTTATTAGTGAAAATGGTAAAAAAAATGTGTCTCATTTTATGGAAAAAACCATATGGACTTCTTGGCTGACCCAACAATTTGAATCATTACCTTAGGGGTCTCTGTGCATTGGAGCCAGACCTCATGTTTTCCATACAAAAGAGCCTTGGATGAAACTCTACAACACCTCCATCCCTTGAAATTAGTTAACTTTTTTTAAAGAAACTTCATGGTGAGTAAAATTATGACTCTACAAGAAAGAGCCAATAATGGCTGAATCTCAGGCACCCAGACAGGCAGTCTGAGAAAGTTTGAGATGATTTCCCCAGCTCCTTTCACACCACAAGCAACTGCCTGGCACACAGACCGGCCTCTGTGCATATAGTTGTGTCCAGGGTAGAGCAGCAAGTTTGCTTTGGCTGGGCTTGGAGGGATCCATCTGTCTAGGGAGGTCTGGACGGCCAGTGAAGCCACTGCCTCCCTTGCCATCTGAACAGCTTTAAGAGGGCGTAGTACTTTTCTCTGAGGCCAAGGTTGGCACACAGAACTTCCTCACTGAAATTTTCTGCCAGGCTGAGTTGCTTTTCTAGCATAATTTCCCCCCTCCTCCAACCCCACCCCCTTAGCCTTTGGTCAAGTTCCTGGGATTTTGGCAACACTGGTGGTGCTGCATCTATTCCTTCCTGATGCGGTGGATGCAGAGAGACTCTTTCTCATGGGTGAAATTCACAAGCACGTTTTCTTCCTTGACAGGAACAAAGAGCCACAAATATTTCCTAAAGGGACAAAAAAGTTTCCAGATGCACGCCTCCAAATGTGAGGGTTTCTTTTTCCCTTTTCCCTTTGGCATTTTTTGAGTTTAGAAATTGCACTGGACACATTTATCCGGAAGAAGGCCCCAATTTTCATCCTGATAGGGACTTCACTAAAATCTCCAAGTCACAAATGCATGTGCATCTCTGTTGCTCTTTCTGACAGCCCTCACCGCGGAGATCTTGAGTTTCAACTCCATCTAGAGACTGAAGAAGATAGGATTTCCTCTCGTTTTTCTCAGCAGTGGTGGCACAGACTGCAAGTTAGAAAAAGGAAAAGAAAACCATTTCCAACTCTCGAACTGTTAGAGGACTACTTTTAAATTGTTTCTAGTTAAAGGGCTATGGAGAAGTATAAATGTCAAGAAGACCTTTCAACAAGCTTTTACCACCTGTATCATATTTTTGTATTTTAAAAACTAATTAAAACATTCAAATTGGTATCATTTTTTATTTTTAAAGTATATTTTGCAGGGTTAAAAAACTTTAAGCTTACAAGGCCTATAATCTAAAAATTTTCCTTCACCATGATCAGAATAATTGTGGGAGGTACTTAGCTCACATGTGGAAAATCACTATCACCCACCAAAAAAAAGTTTGGAAGAAACAAGCTATTTATATTTGATTAGAAAAACATTTCTCTTTTAAGTGTTGGCAAGCATGGAGACATTTAATGCAGGTAAATGGCCGCAGACCAGTTTTAGTGTAAGGATGACACAGACATGTATGTGAATCAGATTCTGCTTCTGCTTCAGCTTCAGTGGACCTGGGCTAGAGCTGTATTCTGCATCTATCTCTAACAAGTTCCCACAAAATGCAGCTGCTGGTGGTCCGTGGAGTACACTGTGTAGGGAGGATGTAGAAGACAGTACATCTTCCTTTCCCAGAGCTTTCAATCAGGGGTGAGATAGGTGGATACAGGCACTGCATAGCCCCGAGAATACTGGGGGAGGGACTGGACCCTCTAGAGGTTACTCTGGTATGTTCTTATAGTGGGGTGAAGGTAGTTTAATCTGAGCCATCCCCCAAATAGGTAGATCCCTCCTAAAGTCAAAGTCCTGGGCTGGCTACTATATAATATAACATAATACTTTATAATATAAACATAATAACCACATTAAATTTAATACCTGTGCCCTGATTATCATCTCTTTAAGGACTAAAATTTTTCCATTGCAGTTTCTTTCCCCTGCAACTTCATGTTTTGAAGATTTTTAAACCTACAGAGAGCTGAAAGACTGATAAAATGAACAACTTTAACTTACATTTACCAATCCTTAACATGCTACCATTTCTTTCCCTTCCCTTCCCTTCCCCTTCTTTCTCTCTCCCCTTCTCTCTCTTTTTCTCTCTCTCTCTCTGGTCTCCACAGGAGCTGCTGCTGAGGATGGGGAGCCACCCATCCTGGCTGCCCAGTGTCCCACAGCACAAATGAGACTGGGCTGTGACTTTCAAAGAGACCCTGTGGAAGGTTTGGTGTTCATAGAAATGCAATACAAATAGCAGGCTCGTAACTTACACCCACCATTAAGTCTGTTAATGTTCAATCTCAGAGACCCTAATCCTACCTCAGAGTCTCTGTCTCCTACCAATTCCCATGTGGTGCAAAATAACTGACCCTCCAGTGGAAATGCAGCTCAACCGCCCCCTCAACCTTTTAACATGGTGTCCTTCCCCCCAAGGGCTTCCCCATGATCTGCCTCAGGATGGAGACCTCACTACAGGATGAATGACAGTGGCCATCTAAATTATCCTCAGGAGAATGTACATCCTATTCCCGGGTGCCAACGAGCCCCTTGGCCCCAGCAACCCAATCACAGAGTTATCAGGGTATCTCCCCAAGTCAACTATGTGGGCTGATCCAAGTCCATTTCAATTCCCTTTCATGTTCTGTTCTTCTCCAGCATGACATCAGGTCTGCTCAGCTTCCTGGCATGGTCCAATCATGGCTCCATATCTCTATTGTTTGTTAAAATAGGAAAAAAATAATTTATGAACAAATATTTATTTTTCAGATGGAGGAGAATCTATATTCAGGTATAGGCTTTTTTAAAAAACAACCTCAAATTACTAAGGATAGAGTCTTACTGATACACCCAATTTATATTTCTTTTTTTTTATTTCCTTTTATATTTTATTTACTTGTTGTTCTTAGAGAGTGGGGAAGGGATGGAGAAAGAGAAGGAGAGAAACATGTGTGTGGTTGCCTCCTACATCCCCACTACTGGGGATGTGGCCTGCAACCCAGGCATGTGGCCCGACTGGAATCAAACCAGCGACCCTTTGGTCTGCAGGCTGGCACTCAGTCCCCTGAGCCACACCAGCCAGGGCCCAATTTATATTTCGAAGCAGAATATTAAATTGCTCCTGCTCAATCGCCTGCCCTGGAGTTATTTTCCCACATTCAGTTCTCACCCAAGGGCAAAAATCAGCTTGATTAAAAAGCATCGCAAAATTCAGTAACCATAATGCAGAAACTACATGCCACCCCCAAAACAACAGCCGAGCTACCTCAAAAACTCAAGGTGCTGTCTTCTTTGAAAAGTGGTTGCTTTCTAAACTCCACTGGCCACAGAGTCCATATCTCAGAATGGATTTTTTTTTTTTACACTGCTAGAAAAGAAGCACTTATTTCAAATAAAAGAAAAAACAATTTCTTTTTGTTTTTGTTTTCAGAAAATCACAGTGAAGCCAAATAGCTCATTAACATCAATCACCAAAATACATGTACTTTTTTTAGTATAAGACATTTTATGAGTAGAATAAAAAATATGTCGCTCATAAAAACCTACCTTGACAATGAGGAATTTGAAATTTCTAAAACTTGAAAAATGAAACTTTTAGCCTTTAACTTGGAATCCCTTTGAGGCAAAAATAGATGAGCAAAGTTTGAAGAAGATTAAATCCTTTTGTATTGGAAGTTCACATATGCAGAGGGAAATAACGCTAAGAGTCCAGCCACTGCCGTATTTGTAAGAATGTATATTGCGATAATGTGGTCACGCTATCTTCAGGATGCTTTCTTTTCAACTGACTTGATCAACGCAGTCACCCTGGTTTATAAATGTGGGATAGAGTAGAACAATGTTATGAGTGGGTTAACAACAGCTGCTTGGCTCAAAGTTGTGTAGCATTCATTCAGTTCCACTCAGTGGAAAGCAGTGTTTTTATTTTGTTTATCATGGCTAACCCAGCCGTAGAGTGCTACAAAGGCAGCTGCCGTGGCCTGCTGGCCAGAACTCCAGCCCCTATCTGTGAGAGAGGACACTAGATTGGTCATTTTCAGCTAACTGACAGTAAACAGCTGTTCACACCAAAAAATGAAGATACTTCTAAAGCATATCTTTAAACTCTGAGTTGCAAACCATTAATGGTCATAAAATGAATTTAATGGATTGTATGCAGTATTTTTTAGAAACAAATAGAATTTTAAAACTATTAGAAACACAGTAAAAAAAAAAAAGCATAGTTTTGTAACTGAAAGCAGGTTCAGCTGCCTGCCTTTACGAAAGCCAGTACACAAGAGGCAAGTGCTGATGTGAAGGAAAGTGGTTTATTTGCAGATGCCAGCCACCTGGAAGATGGAGGACTCATGTCTCAAAGCCCATCTCCCCATCTCAGTGCAAGCAGAAGCTTTTGTAAGGTGGCAGGAGAGAAACAGAAGACAGAGATCAAGGGAGGAGGTTGAAAAGTTCTCTACGTGCAGAGGAGCACAGTCCATTCTGATAAGGCAAGTGATGGTCAGTCCGATGTGCATCATCCTGGTTTAGCCTTCCTGGCTTCACGTCATCCTGACTCAACAGTGGAAGGTCAGCAAATGTCCTGGAACTGGGATGCCTGAAGGTCTGAGTCTTTATCTTTTGAAGTTAGTTCCTAGGATTCTTATACAAACATGCTGTTCTATCTACAAGGTACATATTAGTCAGAGTCAGCATTTACAGAAACAATGTCAAAAGAATGGTGGGCGGGTTACAGTTCCCCACTGTTACAATTTCCCACTGTTAGAGTTTATGAAACTTTTAAGTTTTATTTATTTATATGTTCATTATAAATCATTACATATGTATGCATATATGCATATATCTTGATACATAAACCATTATATATGTGTATATATAAAAACCATGGTTACTTTGAATAATGTATTTCTTACTATGTTACAATAATTTAAAAGCCACTGTTCTAATGGTAGTGGGGAAAACCACAACCATCAGATTTCCTCTAACCAATGGAAAACATTTTAAATAAATACCAACTATTCCCTTTGTTCAGCCTTGGATTGCTTTCCCAATATGTTACTTTCTTCAACAGGCCATGAAAACTTCACAAGGAAACTTTCCATCTGCAAAACTGTGATGTCAACACCCACGAAAGCAATGTGTCTCAACCCATTTACCCTGGTACACAGGAGAGAAATGACGTCCACTTGCATCTGAACCACACAACCCTTTGGTCATACCTATATTTTATGGCTGTGCAGAGATATGGCCTCGAAATGTGGAATTTCTTGAGCACTCTCTTTATTAAGGTACATTCAATTCTTTATCTCATAGAAAGCACCAGGAGATGGAGTTAGTGACAGAGGTCAGGACTGTCGACGTGACAAACATCCAAACCTGTGGAGAATTTTTATGAGTTTACTGGAGCCAAACTGATGACCTATGCTGGGGTGCTCAATCTCAAATGCTCCAGAGAACAACGTCTGAAATTAAGGAAGAAACATAAGGAAGATCACGTGGAGGTGGAGAAGGAAACACAGGATGGGATTACAGGAAAGTTAACAAGATTACGTGCTCTCTAGAGGGTAAATATCCCCTTGAGGGGTATTACTTCTGGTATTTCAAAGGTGTGTTGACCTAAATGCACAAGAACAATGGACAGGGCTTGCTTAAGACAAGGTAAACCTTTTACTAAAGAAGTTATATGCTTGAGGCATGACTACCCGCCATGATCTGCCCAGTTAGGAATTTATGGTCAGATCACCAGTGAGGTTACTTTCCATAGAGTCCCTTTTTTGTGTATGTATGGGATAAACTTGGTCCACTCCTTTACAAATTTCAATTTATTATAACTTATTAATAACAAAGGTTCGAAATACCTGACAACTATGTCATTGAAGCAATGCAGTGGGGAATGCTGGAGAGACCTGGGAGTATATTCATATATCTCTTTCTCTCTCTGCCTTCCAGAACTGCAGTTTTCCACATGACTGGCCAATTCAGTGCCCTTTGCAGAGGACATCCAGGTACAAAACTGAAGGCAGTGTGCCCAAGTCATCCCTAAGAGCTGCCAGAACAGGGAATGGTCATGTTAAAGAAAAGCTCCTAAAATCTCATCAATGTGAAGACGTTTCCTCCTTTTTGGATTAAGATCAGTTAAGGAGCATAGTCACCTTTTTCCATTTTTCCCCCCTCCATAGGTTTATAGCTTTGGATGAAGAGCAGATGTGGGGGTTAAAGGTTTGAAGCGATAAAAATGGAAAGAGCAGATCAGGACAGCTGAAAAATTCCCATATTTCAGAACTCAAACTTTATCTGTCTTTGATGGGAAATGGAAGTTCAGGGAGCTGCAGGGACTTGCCAAAAGTCAAGTGGCAGAGGCAGAGGAAGCCTCCTGGCGCTGCATTTCCCCCAGTGGAGCTGCTCTTCCCTAGGGATGGATTAGGTTCCAGCCCGTGTGACTTACTAGCAGCTCTTCCCACTGAGAGTAGTCGTGCCTCTCAGAGTGCGGAGGGTCAGGGCTGGTGGCTACAACTGGGGAAGAGATAACAAAAGGGAAATGTTGAGACACTAAGGAAGTGCTACTTAATTTATTCATTTGATCAAGCAGTATTTAGGTTACAGGCACAGAGGATACAAAGATGGACAAGACCAATCCTGCTCTCATAAAGTATATACTGTAGCAGAGAAAAAGATTTTATATATGAGTATGATACAATATTAGGAGGTTATAGTGGTGGAATAAGCCAGTGCCACATTTAAAGAGAAATGGTGATTAATTTTGTCTGGGGCTTAAGCTGATGTAGGAGTGTGGGGATGTGTGTGGGTTGGGGGCTCCCCCAGGAATCAAGTCGGCTGTGAGGATGACCACCTTTGTCAGCAGTCTGTTTGAGAGGCTGGGTGTTCTAGTAAAAGATTCTCATGTTTTAATGTGGGGATGCACATTATGATTTAGTAGGCAGAGGGGTGGAGCCTGAGATTCTGCATTTCTATGAGGTCCAGGTCATTCCCTTGCTCCAGACCACACTGAGGAGCGGGGCTCTAGTAAAATGAGCTAGGATTTCAAATCAGAGAGAAGTAAGTTTTACTCTTAACTTTATCCTTTATAGCTGGTGATCTTTGGGTAAATTACTGAATCTCAACTTCTTTATCTGTAAAAATGGTCATAATGTTATATATATATGTGTGTATATAGATATATATCTCACAGCTTGAAAGAGATAATGTAATCACAATGCTCAAGACAAAGTAGAACCTCAATTATATACAATTAGTTCCTTTTCTAGCTATTTTGAATATACAATAAATAATTGCTTTAGAAATAAATTTGGCTCCAAAGAACAAAATTTACTCAGAAAGCCTCTCATCTGAATCCATTCAAAGTCTCATGACCTCTTTTCAAAGTAAATATCCCTGGTATGTATTCGTTTTTACAGCAAATTAAGGCATTAAGATTTTCTCTGAGGCAATAACAAAACAATGGCCAAGTCAGATAAGAACACAGGAAGTATTATGCCCAGTGCCATAACCTAACCACTAACTCACTTGTCCTCACCCTTAATGAAGAAATGTAACTGATGGGTGAAACATGGGAAATGTTGGAACTTCTCAATATAGCCAAAGGAAAAGGACCTGCAATCCTGTGGTTCCATAAATCTAAGCTTCCTTTAACGTACTTGGAGATAGATCATCTGAAATAAACAGTAACTGTATCTGCATAGGATTTTAGTGTTTCTTTTTCACATGCATCAAGCCTACTGAGCCTCAGATAAACACTCAGGAAGCTCTGGTATTTTCACCTGTTTTACAAATGAGGCAAATAAGGCAAGTGAGGCCCGTGAAGGCCTTACTCAACTGCAAGTTAAGTAACAAAAAGGCCTGGCCCAGATGGCTGCCTCCAAGTAACCTATGGACTGTTCTGTTTTGCCAGGGTTAGGTGAGGGGGGGCGGGGGGGCGGGGAGTGGGAGTGAGAGGCTAAAGGCTTGTGCTGGGGGAACTCAGCAAGCCTCGAGGAGTCCGGGAGTGCGATGCTTCTTTTGCCTCCTGGTCAACTGTGGCTTCCAAGATTTAGTGCTTGTGGTGTCAGTGACATTTGTTGGTCTAGGGTTAAGTAAATCACATTGAAGGGGGAACAACATCTCACATGAGATTTTACAATGTTTTGGCAAATTCACAAGGAACGTTTTTGGGGATTCATCCAATTTTTTTCTTGATTTCAATATGCCTTTTTTTTGGCTTCAGTTTTTTCCTGTTTTCTCTTTTTTTTTTCTGATAACACTTCAGTTTGAAGAACTTGGCAAATTATAACAATATTTATATGAATTTAGATTTCCTTTTTTGTATATATTTTAATATTTATTAATATTTGTGAAGCCAAAATTATTTAAGTAATGGGATCAGCAGTTTATATTTTAAGTAGAATTATTATTTTGTATACTATGATGAGTCATTTTGATTACTTTTCAGATGAAATTTGAGTGTCCTACTGAAGTTAAAGGATGAACTAAATCAAAAAATGTTTGTAAATAACAACTTATAAAAGAATAGCATATACCACTAGAAGATAAACTAGCTTATCGGACATCCTACTATCCAGGAACCTTTAATTATTGCTTGTAGACTCCATGATCATAGGTGTTTATAAAAATGACTCAAAGAGACAACAAGATTTATTCAACAAATACTCTTGGCAAATGTTCCCTGGGCACAGCCAGAAACTTGATAATAGAGAAGGCCCTGCTCTTAAGGGGCTGACATTCCAGTTCTTTCTCAAATATTTTCTTGTCTTGGAATAGTCTATTCATATCTATGGAGTTGAACATTTTATGTATTTGTCTTTTAACCCTCTCAGTACGGGTGCCTGATATATCCGGCACCCATCTGATGACCTGTGTGGACGAGCGCCAGATATATCCGGCACCCATACAATGGCTCACAATGGCTCACTTCGTACAGCGGGAGTGTCGTGGCGGAAAGAGCGCTCGTACCGAAAGGGTTACAAATTAAATTAGCAACGGATACTAACATGGTAAATGTCTATCCTTGCTATGTGTTAAATTCCTTGAGCGCACGAACTGCATCTCTGCCATGTTTTTATTTTTCTGTAATGACCAGGAGAGTGCTTTGCTTATCACAGACACTCTAACGTTTCTGAATTCAAGTTTTGGTTGGAATTATTCAGAGAATTTGGTAAGCTGACTGCATTAAGTGTTAAGTGCATGAAGAATTTATTAGATAAACATATTTCTCATCCTAAATTCTGTTGCTTTGCAGGATGAAACATGAGACTGAAATGAGTAGCCAATCAATCTCTTTGAAAACTTATGAATAGTCCTCTCCCAACTTTAAGGAAGAATGAAAATAATTCTTTGAAAAGGTTTTTCTTATAATGACGGCTCTGGCCCTAGTCAATAGTTCCTGATGGTTAAAAAGCAATGAAACCTGATGAAAAGTACGTGGCTGCCTACAGATTAGCACATGTCAAAGCTCAAATCCCAAATAGGTTATAAGTGTCATTTGGTTAAATTTACATAAATAATGACATTTCAGAATTCCCTACAACTATAAAAATTACCCACTAGTACGATGAGCACTTGAAACTTGCCTGTATGAAGAGCATCGAATACCCAGATAATGAAAGGGCTTATACCTTCTCTGATAACAGCAATGCTCTGTGGAGGTTTATGATCTACTTCAATTCGACACAAGAAGCCTGTAGCCCAATAGTTGCTTCAGTGATTTGTCTATTTCTTCCAAGGCCTATAAAGATCTGACAAGTAATATGATTTCTTAAAGCAAGTATTATTAGAATCATATTTTATAACAGTACTGACCTTACAAACTTTATTTTCCTTTTTACTCAGTGTATTTCCATCTATTTTGTCACCACTGACCAAATAATTTCATAATTAAACTGGATCGGCTGGATCCCAATAAAATGTAAGTGACAAAACAAGTTTTCTAGCCTCACCAATCGTGCTGAGCACTCACTGACCATCTGTAACAATCCACATTTCTTGGTAGGGAAAGAGCCACAGCTGGGGGCAATTGAATGCGAGACCATCCAGTGTACCTAAAGAATTGGATGTAACTAGTGGTGTGCTGGTAAATGTTTAACAACCAACTCTCTAAAAAGAAAAGAAAATAGCTCTAATGTATAGTGTTTGTTGATTTCATGGTATAAATATTCCCACCAAGACCATTTTGAAGCTGACAACAGGAAGTCACTGAGCTCAGGGTTGGGAAGAGATGTCAGAGTTGGCTCTTGAGACTCAGTAGGAGCTGGCTCCACTGCACCACTCAGTGTAAAATGCACAAAACAGGATGGCCTTTTCACCAAACTTCAGAAAAAAATGTTTCAAGGTCTCATCTGAGAAAATGATTGACATTCACAAGGAAGGCATTCCAAGACATGTCTAAATATACAAAGCCCTGATAGAATAATAGGGATGGAATTTTGCAGTCTACTTTCGGAAAATAAGAAAGTCAAGACATCAGCTTTGGTAAATGTTATCATTATTTTTCTTTTCCAAAATATTATCATCTAATGTTGCATGATTTTGATGGGTCCACCTTCACTAGAAATATAAAGAAGTAAAAAGTTATTATTGTCAGAGAATAAGTATGTTACAGAAGCAAATGTTTACTAACTAAAGGTCATGCCTCTAATCATACATGTTTAAATATTGTTTTAATCACACTGTATTAAAATGTTGGAAAACTATAGCAATTTTCTGACTTCTTAGAAAATGTAATGGATGCCATTACACTCCTGGTTTGTCTTTTAAGGCATTGACAAAGACTTGAGGCTGGTCTGTAAAACACTGCAGTGCACTCAGGAGTTATTTAAATAAATTGGGCTGCGAGGGTTCCCAGCATACTGTTGTGTGCTTGAGTATTTAGGTTGGCTTTTTATATTTCTTCCTTCATTTTGTCCTTTCTGCCTGCTGTGAGCTGTCACTTGCTGTCTGAGTGACGGCCTCTGGCTATTTCACTGCCTCCTCACCATTTCTAATTTGCTGCCTCTAACCTGCTGAGCTCTAGGAAGCAAACCAGCTAGCCCACCTTCTTCGACTTATGTACAGAATAGACTCCAAAAGCAGGCCTGGGGGGTGTTAAAGGGCAACAATTTCAATGCATCATTGACATCTAGTTTCCCTACTAGGACGTAATCGGTACATTTCCTAAAACAAGGGAAAAAGGAACCCAGTGTGGCCACAATCCTTTACAATTGAAATTGGGGTTGAGATCTATACTACCCACAGATTGACTATGATATCACAATTGTCTCTGATCTTACAACTCCTTAAGATACTGAGTTACATTTTACTCTCTCAGGATACCTCAAAGAATAGACTTGTTCTATTAATCAGAGTTGGATTTCTGACGTCAAATTTGTTACCCTTGCCTCCTCCTATCCAGAATTCTCTGCTGTCTCTAAATTGGCATTTGTAGTCCCGCAGAGAAAGACAATTCTGTTTACAATGTGAGATTTCTTTCCTAGGCTTCCCCCAACCCTTAGGTAAAGTTTACATGCAGAAATGCACAGACTTGAGTGTACAGCACAATGAGTTTTGGTCCACGTGTATACCAACCTAAATATCCATCACCCCAATCACCATATAAACCATTCCACCACCCCAGAGAGCTGTGTTATGCCCCTTCCAATCAATTCCCACCCCTCACAAGAAACACCTGTTCTGGTTGCCTACTCTTATTCACGGACACCAGGTCATTTTCAGTTTGGGGCTATCATAAATAAAGCTACTATAAATATTCTGGACTTCCGGCCAAGATGGAGGCATAGGTAGACACACTGTGCCTCCTCACACAACCAAAAGAAGGACAACAACAAATTAAAAAACAAAAAACAACCAGAACTGACAGAAAATTGAACTGTATGGAAGTCTGACAACCAAGGAGTTAGAGAAGAAACACTCACCCAGAACTGCAGGAGGGGTGGAGACGGGCAGCCAGGCGGAGAGGACTCATGGCAAGGCGGCAGCTGGTGGACCAGTTGAGGCAGCGGATTATGGACTGGGTAGTCCCACATTTGTGTGCAGATAAACTGGGAGGAACAACTGGAGAGCGAGACAGACCACAAGACCCAGCGTCCCAAGGCAGGGAAGTAAAGCCTCAAACCTCTGACTGAAAACACCTGTGGGGGTTGAGGCGGCAGCGGGAGAAACTCCCAGCCTCACAGGAGAGCACCTTGGAGAAACCCACAGGGTCCTAGAATGTACACAAGCCCACCCACCCGGGAATCAGTACCAGAAGGCCCCAATTTGCTTGTGGGTAGTGGGGGAAGTGACTGAAAACTGGCAGAGAACGGAGCAAGGGGTATTGTTTCCTCTCGGATCCTCCCCACAAACAGTGTCACAACGTGGTTTCCCCCACCCTGGTGAATACTTAAGGCTCAGCCCCTTACAATGTAACAGATGCACCAAGACAGAAAAATATGGCCCAAATGAAAGAACAGATCAAAGCTCCAGAAAAAATACAACTAAGTGACCAAGAGATAGCCAACCTATCAGATGCACAGTTCAAAACACTGGTAATCAGGATGCTCACAGAATTGGTTGAATTTGGTCGCAAATTAGATGAAAAAATGAAGGCTATGCTAAGTGAAATAAAGGAAAATATACAGGGATCCAACAGTGATGGGAAGGAAATTGGGACTCAGATCAATGGTGTGTACCAGAAGAAAGAAAGAAACATCCAACCAGAACACAATGAAGAAACGAGAATTCAAAAAAATGAGGAGAGGCTTAGGAACCTCCAGGACATCTTGAAACATTCCAACATCTGAATCATAGGGTGCCAGAAGGAGAAGAGGAAGAGGAAGAAATTGAAAACTTATTTGAACAAATATTGAAGGAGAACTTCCCCAATCTGGCAAGGGAAATAGACTTTCAGGAAGTCCAGGAAGCTCAGAGAGTCCCAAAGAAGTTGAACCCAAGGAGGAACACACCAAGACACATCATAATGACATTACCCAAGATGAAAGATAAAGAGAGAATCTTAGAAGAAGCAAGAGAAAAGGAGACAGCAGCCTACAAAGGAGTGCCCATAAGACTAGCAGCTGATTTCTCCAAAGAAACCTTGCAGGCAAGAAGGGGCTGGAAAGAAGTATTCAAATCATGAAAGGCAAGAACCTACATCCAAGACTACTCTATCCAGCAAAGATACCATTTAGAATTGGAGGGCAGATAAAGTGCTTCCCAGACAAGGTCAAGTTAAAGGAGTTCATCATCACCAAGCCCTTATATGAAATGTTAAAGGGACTTATCTAAGAAAAGGAAGAAGATCAAAACTACGAACAGTGAAATGACAACAAACTCACAACTATCAACAACTAAATCAAAAACAAAGAGAAAAACTAAGCAAACAACTGGAACAGGAACAGAATCACAGAAATGAAAATCACTTGGAGGGTTATCAGTAGGAGGGGTCAAGGGGAGGGGGGAGAATGGGGAAAAAGGTACAGGAAATAAGAAGCCTAAGTGGTAGGTACAAAATAGACAGGGGGAGGTTAAGAATAGTATGGGAAAGGGAGAATCCAAAGAACTTATCTGTACGACCCATGGACATGAGCTAAGGGGGGCGGAGATGAGGGTAGGAGAGGGTGTGCAGGGCGGAGGGCAATGAAGGGGGGAAAACGGGACAACTGTAATAACATAATCAATAAAATATATATTTTAAAAAATTGAGTTATATTTTTATTGTTGAATTGTATGAGTTTTTAAAAATATTCTGCCAAAAAAAATAAAAAATAAAAATAAAAATATTCTGCCAAACACACATATCTGTGGCTTGCCGTTTCTTAGTAGTGCCTTTTAGCGAGCAGAGTTTTCATTTTAATAAAATACAATTTATTACTTTTTTATGGTTAATGCTTTCTGTGTTGTGTTTAAGAAACATTTGCCATTTCCAATGTCACACATATATTCTGTGTTTTCTTCTGGAAGCATTATCGTTTTAGCACTGTGGTTTTAAAAGCATTGTCTGAAGTTCTGAAAATACTGCTGATATCTGCATTGTTAATATACGAAGGTGAGGCCCCACAGCTAGCTTCTGTATCTTAATTTTAAATCTTTTCTCTTCTCTTAAACTATTTGTTTATATTTCTAAACACTCAAACTTCATTTTAAATTATTTTTCAATTGATTTTAGAGAAAGAGAGGAAGGAAGAGAGAGAAACATCGATTTGCTGTTTCACTTATTTATGCATTGACTGGCTGACTTTTGTGTGTGTCCTGACCAGGGATCAAACCCACAACTTTGTCATATTGGGGCGACACTCTAACCAACTGAGCTACCAGGCCAGGGCTCAAACTTTTGTTGCTCTAAATGACAAGGCAGAACTAGTTTCTCCTTCTTGACACGAGAAGAGAATCCGTGTTATAGCCTTGCTGATCTGTTGAACGAATGTTTACTGGTCTGTGAGCTGACTGATTTCCAACCCAACAGCCGGAATTCTCTCCCGACTGGTCACAGAGCCCAGGGCGATGTGCAGTGCTCACAGATACAGGTGTGGTTCGGGCACAGTGCTATAAAAAGTATGTGTGACTAGTTTGACTACTTGGAGTAGCAGAGTCTTGACTAAAACTGTCACTCAAAGACTCTTGGATCAGCTATATATCCTTAACAATATTGTCTTAAAATTTGGAACCTTATGCCCTGGCTGAGTAAGTCAGTTGGTTGGAGCATTGTCCCATCCACCAAAAGGTTGCGGCTGGATTCCTGGTCAGGCACATACCTAGGTTGTGGGCTCCTCCCTTGCTCAAGCATGTATGGGAGGCAATGGATCAATATTTCTCTCTCTCCCTCTCTCTCCCCCTTCTCCCTCTCAAAATCAATAAAAACATATCCTCAGGCGAGGATGTAAATTTTTTTTAAAACAGAAACTTACGAAGTTTTAATAACTCAGAACGATGACAGCACGCTATGGAATGTGTTTAGTAAACAGGGCCTGCGTGTGCGTTCACACTGAATCACACGGGGCTTCTTCAGCAAGGTCTCCAGCCTTGCTCGCTGACTGCAAAAGGCCTGGGAGGTCTCCGAGAGCTGACTGTCGCTCTTAGACAGACTTATCCGTTGCCATCACTCAGGCCCTACATTGTTTTTTGGTTTTCTGCTTTTTAAAGATTTTATTTATTTCTTTTTAGAGAGAAGGGAAGGGAGGGAGAAAGAGAAGGATAGAAACATCGATGCGGGAGAGACACATTAATCGGTTGCCTTGTCTCTTCCACATCCCCCAAGCAGGGACCTGACCTGCAACCTCGGCATGTGCCCCGACTGGGAGTCCAAGGGCAGCCTTTCAGTTTGCAGGCCAGCACTCCGTCCGCTGAGCGACACCAGCCAGGGCCACACTGTTTTCTGATCCTTTTCTCAGAATCATGCACTGATTGGTGCAAGGACAATTGCCTCCTTGTGCTCAGTCATTGAACACCAATTACAGAGAGTGCAGGTGCTCAAAGCTCGGGGTCACCCCCTCCCCCGTTTTTTTTGTTGTTGTTTTGACTCTTCCCCAACCTCTTTTCCATCACTCTGGCTAACCTCCTATGAATCGTACAGAGAAAATGGGGTTTCCCTGCGCTCCCAGCAAACGCCATACAATTGCTGACACGGATTTCTTTTTTTCTTTTGCCCCCAGCACGGCAGCCTTGTGCTCATTTCCTTGAAATGCGGCCATGGGAAGGGTCATGTATCTCACTATGGCCTTTGATAGAAGACAGTTTCTAGATATTCCAGATTAAACGTGGGTGGAGAGAGTCCTTGCACTTTGGTGCTCTTGACTGTCCATTTTGATTGCCCCTTGATTCCAGTGGCTATGCCCTTCATTGTACTCCAGTTAATTTCCTGAGTACACAGCCTGTGATTAGTATGATTTGCCTACAGTGAGATAAATTTTTAATTAAAAATATATTTCCATATTTTTTAGGAAATAGGATTGACGTGATGTAAAATAATCGGCTGAACTAAAATTTTCACTTTTTAACTGTTGCTTTGGCTTCCTACCAACACAGCCTTTGTTGAAATGCTTACCATTTTAATTCGGGCAAGTTAGTAATTCTCACTCCACAACTGGTTTACTCTGAAAATATGGCCATTTAATTATACCAAAGGCAGTAAATACAATAGATTTTTTGCATGGGAATTCCTGGGAAAACATTTTAACCACCTAAAATATCATTAATTTAAAAACTAATTAGATGAAATGAGATTTGGGAAATTCTGACCCTAAAGACAAATCCGTCATATTTTTCTTAATTTGCTCGTGCCTGTCACCATGGAGACAGCGAAGTCAAAACACACCGGCCAGTGCATTGTTCAGCTCTCCACTTCCTACTATAGATTTGATTAAGTAATTCTGGCCTACTCATTTTGAGACTTTGAGAATATAGCATTGTTTCTTTAGAAAAAATATGATCAGCATGCAGACATGATCCATAAGACAATAAGAACTAAATCTTGTAATCTCTGCTCTTTCTAATGTGATAAAATAAGAAAGCGGTAAATCGTTTCCTTTAATTAGTTATTTTTGTGGTAATTGTAATGCCTCATCCCTCAAGAAGCAGGGCTTGATCTCATAAAAAGGCTGAAAATAAACAGCTTCTTTGGTGAATGAGGCAGGTGTCCTTTCTGACTAAAGCACCAAATTAGGTGATTTGAGGGCTCATTTCCTTTGCAGATGCCTTGAATATTTTTCTCCATCTTCCTGCCCCACAGAATACTTAGAACAATAGAAAATGCACCTCTTTTTCAATAAGGTGTATTTGTGGTCTTGTAACTTTGACTTTATAAGACCCACTCATGAAGGATTCTCTCATAAGAATTTTGCTTCTACCCCCATTGGGGTTCACCTAAAAAGTCAATATAGATACTATTTCTCTATCCTGTTTACTTTGCTCTGAAGACTGGAAGGAAAAATCCATTCCTCAACAATTTAATTTATTTCTTTTTTTTTTTAAGATTTTATTTATTTACTTTTTAGAGAGAGGGGAAGGGAGGGAGAAAGAGAAGGAGAGAAACATTGATGTGGGAGAGAAACATCAATCAGTTGCCTCCTGCAAGTCCCCAATTGGGGACCCAGCCCACAACCCAAGCATGTGCCCTGACTGGGATGTGAACTGGTGACCCTTCACTTCACAGGCCAGTGCGAAATCCACTGAGCCACACCAGCCAGAGAAATTTAATCTGTTTCAAGCAGGATGAATGTTACCAGTGGCTGGGAAAGTTAAGTTCTGTATATGTGAGGGTCCCTTCCCCAGGAATTCGGGAGGAAGTGGAAAGAGAAATGTAGATTTGGTTTGTTTTGTGTTTTAAATGAATCGTCAGAATCCCGAGAATAGTCAGAGAACGTTCAATTTTGCCCTCTACCCATTGCCAACAAAATAAAGTGGTCCTTTTTAGGGAATCTCCAATTTCTTTGTACCCAAACACTCCTGTGGAATTTTGAAGCTGACCAATAGCAGCAATTTGGCTTCCTAGCAAGGGTTTTATTCAGTATGGTCAAATCACTCAGGCAGCTGAATAATTTTAGTTATTGTATAAAAATGTTCCTGCTGCAGCCAACAATGAGATTGTTTCATTGCAATGACAGAAAAGATGAACTTTTTAGGTTTTTCTACTTGACTCTGTATGGAAACTATTTCAATAACCGTTTATTATGTACTTTTCTCCAATAATTAAAATATAGACATTTAACCATGCAATTGTCATCTCAGGAGAGAGATTATGTATAATTTCTACATGGATTCTTAGAGTATGGGACATGCTTTGCAACTCAGGGATGATGTGTCGTGCACAGCACTTCACGTGGAGCACAGATCAGATGTCTGGCCGACATGGAGGCTGTAATCTATAAATACCACCTCTGAGCCTGAGCTAATGGGAAAGGAAGCGTCTTTTGAATCTGCCCAATAAAATGGTCTGTTAGAGAGCACAGAGCTGGAGTGGGCCTTCCTCCCCATTTTTGCCGGTTTGGAGGTGAAGGTCCGTGGACTATTTCCCTGCCTTTGGGAAGCCCCGGTCCTCCCCTCCAAGCAGAGCCAAGACAGATGGGCAGTGTATTTGACAAGGAACCCCTGCATCCTTGCTTCAACGTCCTTCTGCTCTACTTTAAAAGCAGTACTGTATTTTTTAAGTGTTGGAACTGGCAGCTCCCTGGTCACTGCCTGCACTGAACAATCCCCCATTCAAATGAAGCAGACCAAACCCAGCTTCAGTGGAAAGTTGCTCCGGAGCACACAGAGGAGGCCTCTCTGCCTTCCACTGTGCGGAGGGTGAGGTTATGTGAGGCACCCCGAGGACTCCAGAGGGGAGAATTCAGCACACTTCTTATACAGCCTTTATTATACCTGTTTCACAAGGCGAATTTACGAATTGGGGGAGGAAAAAAAAGTTTACCTTAGTTGGCTTCCTTTTACCGGTGCCACCAGGGTCTGAGCCTCCCCAAATCTCCTTCAAGCAGGAGGCCTCGGGCTCTCCTTCAACCACGCCAAAGTTCGTAGTACTAGCATTTCTAAGTAAACAGCAGAATAAAATGTTCCTTTTAAAGGAGCCAATGCGGGGCTGGAGAGAGGAGGTGAGGGACGGTTTGGGAGCGGCTGCAAGTCAGGAAAAAAAAGAAGAGTGGAAAGGAGAGGTGAAACTCTGGATTAAGGTAGTGGAACAGTTCTCCTTTCTCCAGTACCCTGAGGTGTAGAGATAAAGGCAGCAGGGAGGAGTGGAGGCCTCGGTCCTTGAGGACCCACTGTGCACCAGGCCTGTGCCAGGCACATTCACAATTGTCTTGTGTCTAAAAAGCTGGATCACCCATGTGCCTTTTGCTCAAACACCTCCTGAGTATTTTTGCCCTACAGGGGACTATGGATAGTCCCTAGAAGATAACATCACCAAGGGCAAGTTCTTCATTTTATAGATGAAGAAACTGAACATCAGAGAGGCCAAGTAATGTCTCCAAGGATGCACGACTAGTTAGTATCCCAGCTAGAGCGGCAGTCTAACTTTATTGACTCCCACTCCACTAGTTGTTGTTTTGGTATTGCCTGCCTTCTGATTTGGCTTGACTATATTTGCAGACCGGAAATAAATTCCACCTTAGTTAACTCCTAGCCTTTGATAAATTCCACCTTAGTCAATGCTTAGCCTTTGAGGGAGATGAAATTCCAAGCAGAGCAGATAAGAGGGCTGACAGATGCTGCCTGGATCTCTTCATGGGCTCATGTCACCTCCCTGTTATTTGCCCTCAGGACAGGAGCAGATCACACATGGCCAGAATATAGCACGTAGGTCTTGCACCAAATTAACTCTGCCCTTGCCAGGGCCTGTGTGGGAAATAGGAATTCAGAGAGGAATCGATACGGCCCTTGCCTTCAAGGAGTTCAAAGTTTTGAGGAAATACAGAGATGTAAGAAATTAATCCTAATGAAATAAGTATCACCATAGAGATTTTTTAAAAGTTGGGGAGGCAGCTTAATGATTTTGGCAGTTGAATGAGTCCCCAGGCTGAGTGTACCAGGCACTATGGATGGGACAGGTGGGTCCAGGAAGAGAGCCTGGGCCACGGTGTCTGGCGTCCTGGAGAACAGCAAAGGTTTGTGGCAGCTACCAAATAAGGATCCTTGGGGCAAAGAAGTCTTGAATATCAAGAAAGGAAAAGTAGGATGGAACCAGGTTTTCAAGATTTTCATGTGCTCTGCTAAATAATTTAGACTTTGTCTATGGGTAATAAAGGTCCAGAGTGGGTTTCAAAGCAGAGGAATGATGAAAATCGAATTTCTCTCTGAGGAGACGGGGAGGTGTGGCTGGGAGCAAGGAACACGTGGAAGCACCAAGCCCCCCTCCCTCATCAACACCGTGAACATCAGCCCAGGGCCTTCAGCCTGAAGTCAGGGACATCAGGAGACATCCGCATGGCCAGCTGGATTTCAGATCACACCCTAGGGCTTCCCAGAAAAGCAGGAGCACCTAGAGGGTGCTGAATCCCCAGTTTACCTGTGGGAAAATCCAGCCCCAGTACCACAGAGAAAAGCCCTTGACCAAAGAGTCAGCAGCAGGGAGTCCCTGACATTTCAGAAATCCCTTTCCCCCTCTCTTTGTCCTTCCCAGTCTGTGTCATTCATTTTAGGCCGTCTCCATAGCAGAGTCCAAAGAGCACCTTGGTATGTGTGTGGGAGTGCTATCTGGCAGAGCGGGCTAGAGCCATAGGTATGCTTTGAGTTTGCTACCCAAGTAAACTCTGAGTGGTCGATAAAGCTGCTTTCCCCAGAGGTTAAAAGTAATAAGACTTTCTTTGTGCCTTTTGGTCTGTCTCTCACAGGCTATCATGAAGTGTGTGTGTGGCAGAGGAGGGGAGGGTGTCCATTTAATTTGCATGTTAATGTTTATTCTAAAAATATTCTCTGAGAAAGGAAAAAACACACTTTAAAATATGCTTCAAGAGAACATTTCAATTCTTACACTCCAAGTGCTTGGCAGTCAAGAAAAAAACATCAACTCCTTTCAAATTAATTTGTTTATTGCAAGCTTTCAGATCTCAATAGTTATATTTTGAGTTTTGGTAAAACATCATATTTATATGTTTATTAAACTCAGATTAAGGAAGTTCAAGAACAGATTGTTTCAAAATTTTCCATTCTCTTCCCTTTTTCAACAAGCATGCTCAACCGCTTGCCATGGGCCCCAGACTGTGCTAGATCCCGCGGGTCCTCAACTTGCAGCTCCCCAACATCTTATCAGAGATAAAAATAAAGTTGGGACATGCTTATCATCAGTTCTCATAACAAAAGAAAAGAAAACCCTACTGTGTAGTCAAATTCATAAGAAATTTTCTGATTTATGTGAATCAAGATATGAAATTTTTCCCTTAACAGGGAAGACAGAAAATTCATCTTGAGGTAAATAGTATGGGCATCGAAGAGTGTGGTCTTTCTCCTCTGAAACTCGTGAGAGAGGGTGAGCCTCTCGGGTTTTTCTGCTGGGTGGCGTGAGATAAACTGCTGTTACCTGCTGAATCACCCTCCCACATCCTGGCCCCGCTGCCTGCTCGCTGGGGGTTGCCTGCCCTTTCAGTAACTGCCACACTCACTCCGAGAAAGATGAGATCATCACTTGCGTTTGTTTCACGGATGGCCAGAGAATGGCCTCCTCAGATGGACTGGGTCCACCCTCAGGAGGTAGGAAGACTACCCTTTCCTGTGTACTTAACCTAGCCCTTTGGGCAAATAATGAATATTACTTGGAGGTGCTTCACAGGTTTCTTCACAATTTCCATCCCCTTAATGCTTTGCAAAAAGAGGACTTTCCGTGTCTCTCTCTGGGTAAAACTTTGAGGAGGTGGGGAAAGCAGTGTTAACACATGAAGCTTTTAGCAACAACAATAAAACATATAGTGAAAGTGAAAACCAGTGGGAGACACCGGGGAGCAGAGCCAGACTCTGGCTTTAGTTTTCACCTTTCTGTGTGACTGGAGGAGCATCAGTTGAGCACATCTTCATGGGGATGGTTCATTAACCCACAGGGACACGCATAGCTGATGTGTGTGATGAAAAGAGAAGGCTGGCTTAAACTTGTTTTGATACCAAATACAGAACTGGACCGGGGAAAAGGGGGAGGTTGGAGGAGAAGGGATCAAGTCATGGGCCGGTGTACAGAGAGTATGGACAATAAAAGGGTCAGCACGGAACCCAAGGACAGAAGCCTGACACAATTTTGCCCCATCTTTAACCAGAACCATCTTCTTCTGCTGTGGGTTGAAAGCATGAGGAAAAAAACAAAATATTTTTGAATAGAAATAAATTTACAAAGAAAAAATACAGGGCCCAGCAGGATGGTTTAATAGCATCTTTCTTGAAGCTATGCTGACACACACTCACTCAAATCAGTTGGCTTTTTCATCTTGGCAGAGTCATCTGGTGAGAACAAATACCAATCCACAGTCCACAGTAACCCATAGGGCCCCGCTAACTAAAGATATTTCTCTACGTTGGATTCTCATCCCAGGAAGCGCTGAAAAGTGATGACCTTGCTTTGCTTCTTCCATTTCAGAGCAACATACAGCGCAGTTCATACCTGGGGTTCTAAGTAACGTGCACTTGTCAAATAGAAGAGTGGCAGGTATTCAAATCCATAAACACTCACTGGGCACTTTTTAAGTTTTAGGCATCACTCAGCGATACAAAGAAAAATAATTCACGACCCCAACCTCATACAGAGGCAAATGTGTAAACAAATAAATTGCAGCACAGCATTCTGAATGCTAAGACACACTCCAGCCAGGGTGGGAAGGCGAGGAAGTGATTAACCCCTCCTGGGAAGGCTTCATGAGGGTTACGGAAGATGTGAGGAGGCTGGGGGAGGGGCGGGGGGGAGCGATGTATTATACAGACTCTTGAATTATTTCCAAAAGTGTTGTTGTTTCTTAAAATGTGGAAAGGGTTTCATGACCAAGTAATTTCATCAGGCCCTCTACTGCAAGATACACTTTTACTATTAGAGGTATGGTCTTAGGCAAATTCTTAATGTCTCCAAACCTTCCTTGCCTTATCTGTAGACTAGTTATAGTAAAACACACCTTATATCAGCATAGTGACAACAGTAAGATATATCTGTACATATAAATATAGATACACACATGAGTGTGTGTGCATACATCCAAACACACACACTGTCCTCTAACAAGTGGTAGAGCCCATGGCCGCTCACCAGGAGACGCCAGGAACATAGTAATTAGGGATTGCATGAGATGAAAAAGAAGACCAAGAACAAAAGTTGACAAAGGTTTTCCCAACAGTGAAGTGGTGTCTCAAGCCCTCTCATTTCCCAGAGAGAAGGAGGGAATCAGTAGAAAGAAAAAAATATCTTTGTGGCTTCTGTCAAATGAAAAAGAAATGTCAATAAATATGCATTGAATAAATTCCAAATAGTCTCCTTCAAGATCAAATTCAAAGATGAAATCCATAGGTGCTTCCATTTGTATAAAGAATCAGTAAGTGACTAGGAATAAAGAAATGGCACTTTGCTGGGTTTTAGGTGCTGGGTATGATGTAGGCTTTAAGAATGGGACAATTTATTTTTTATTTTGTAAGACTGAATAGAAAAATGAGAACTTTTGGCTGTACTTTGTAGAAATACTCTTGGAGTAAACTAAGGATAAAATTCCACCAAATCTTTAGAAATGAAATGTTGCTGGTTCTAATAGGACAGCATGAACCTGCTCCAAAAAAGAGATTTTAATATCAATAGCTTCCATTTATTGAAAGGCTAACAGTTGGAGCACTGGCTTTGGGATCAGATAGGAGCAGGAGTTCAGATCTCAGCTTTCACTCCTATGGGTGCATGATTTTAGACAATTTATTTCCTGCCTGTACTGATTTTACAGAAGATCACCCGAGGATTTAATGAGTTCACTCATGTAAAGCATTTAGCATAGTACCTAACACCCACAAAGGCTCAAAAATGTTGCTATTTTTATAATTACTGTACTATATATTCTTGTGAGAGCAGAGAGGAGGAAAGAGTTGATTCTCCTTGGGGAGAGAAAGAGAGATGAATTCATAGAAGAAAAATATTTATGGTACCTATTAGGACGGCTATAATTTTTTTTTTTAAGGAAAAAAAAAAGGTGTTCACAAGAGTATGGAGAAATTGGAACCCTCATTCAAGGGTATGCTGTAGAAAGATTAGCGACTTGACATTACCTGGTCAAGGACTTCTTCTCCTTGGACAGGATGTAGCCCAGGTTTGGTCGAGCTGGTGTGGTGGGTGGCATGTCCCCCAAGCTGCACACTAGCCCTGCAAAGTAGGACCACATATCTGACCTTGACAGATAGGAAACCAAAACAGCTGCTTCTTCATTTAGTATGGTTTGAGAAGCACTGTCATGCGGGATGCATTATAAGGAGTAATAGGCTGGAGAAATAGGTTGGAAACAGAATGGCAAAAGCCTTATAAATAAAATAGATTAGGATCACCTCTTTGTCTGGAATTTTTTAACTATTGTTGTACCTAGTTATGCACCAGTATTGTGACATCGTGGCACTTCTAAGCATGCGTTATGTCTCAAGAGTAAACAGACTAATCAGGCAATTGCAGGGAAAAGAAAATCTTAAAAAACACAACAAAGACACCTGGTAAACAAATAAAGGCATATCTATTCCATCTTGGAAGCACCAAAAAAAGATGGAATAATCAAAATGGGTTAAAAGTGGCACATAGCATACTAATCAACATGCAAAGTTTTATTTATATTTATTGGATAAGAGAAACCAGAATAAGCCATCTCAGGAAGAGAAACTGAGTAGAGAGCTGGGTTAGTGGTGGAGGGACAAACGAGGCAGGCAGGGGAGCAGGAGGAAACCTAACAGCTCACACTCTACTGCAAAGGGAGAGGAAAGCCAGCCAGCTCCATCTGTAGGAAAACACTCAGCCTCTCAGAAGAAGCGCCCTATATTGATTCCAGACATTGTTATTCTTGCAAGCAGGGGGGAACAAAGAAAGGAAAGGAAACCAAGGTATTGACAGGAAAACCAGCTTCTACTTTCTCAAGTGTCTTGGATGTCACTGTGAAGCAACCATGAGACTTCCCCTGTTGTCACATGTTGACTCATTCTTCCCAAAGCCAAGGCCAGTTATTTAATGTCTAGTTTCGTTAAAGTCGATGAGATTTTTGTTTCAGAATCCGGGGTAGTGCTAATGTAAATGCTTGTTTGTCTGGGTTGTGCAGAATGAAGGAAGTTCATGCTCTGCACAAGTAAAGCAATGTGTCATGTCACATTGCCAAAAGGTTGCATCATTTCTAAACTTTCCGGAAGACTAGATGGATGAGAGGTCATCTATGTTTATTTTGTGAAGTTTGGCCTACCAGGAAATGTGTGGGTACAAGAGATATTTCAGGCCGATGAAACTCTCATTTTAGATGCTTAATCCAGCAGCATGTACTATAGCTTCAGCCTCTAACTAAAGCTTTGAAGAGAGTGGCAAGTTGTGAAGTACACAAGGTCTTTTGGCTGCACGTACAGAGCCACGTATAAAATCCTCTTGCCAAACAGAGACTAGAACCAGATGACAAAGACCAAAAACACACGCCATGTATTGACGTTTTCTATCAAATACTCATTACAACCTAATGCAGTAATATTCATTTCTAAGAAAATTGCACAAGAACTCACCAATCCATACTAATTAAGGTTGTAAATTTGCCCTGCAAGAAGATTTTTAAACAGAATTTTTCATGTCGGATTTCTTTAAAGATATATTGGAATTACTTCAACAAGAAAGAAAAAGTGTTTTAAGGAAGTAATTTTTAGCATACAATTTAACAGTTGTGCTCATTTATGATCCATCAGCAACCTCACCTAAGCCTGTTCATAGACTTTTATTTGTGTTCATCACATGCTCTGTAACCCAGAAGAAAATAATATTCTTTCTTTAAAAGAACTTGCTTTTCTCTACTTTTTTATGTGATACTGAGGTGGGGTGGGTGGGGGTGGCTGCCAAGAAAATTATCACTGACACACACAAATGGGAGACAGAAGACACCCAGAAATAGAAGCTAATGATGCTAACACAGACAGAAAGGCGATTCCGAGAGCTGGAAGCAGAGGCCAGCTCTATCCTTGGAATGCGCAGGAGTGAGCCCATATATCACCTCTATTGTTTAAGCTGTTTGAGTTGAGTTTCTGTTACTTGCAACCAAGAGAATTCTAACAACTAAGATCCCAAATTTTTATCTCCCTTGCAGGCAGTACTTCTTACTACAATATTCTGGGGTTGGGGAGGGGTAGTCGGAAATAATGCAATGGACAGTACTACCTACCTAGGTGACTGGAGTAGTGTCTAATGTGACTATCACCTCCTGGAGCACAACCCCATTTATGTAAGCTGCAGGTGAGTGGCGCCCCCTGGAGTTGTGCAATGTAATGTATGGAGGAGATCGTAAACTCTCCTGGCTGTACCCATCAGCACCATCAATTTTTCTACACACCTAGCATTGCTTAGGCTTGGGCAAACCAGCTTATTCTAGAATTTCCCGCCTAGCAGTGCTATTCCTGCCATCACTACTCCCATTTTTCATGAAATGTCTATAAGAGAACATTGCTCCACCATCTCTTTTCCCTGGATTCTCACAATGCAGGTACCACTTTCTCCACAGAGAATCTTTTAGCTCAGCCTCCAGGTGGAATAACGCCATTTCTCACAGCAGATGGGGACCACATATTTCTACCTAATTCCGGGCTCCATAATCCTTGTCCCCTAGAAACCCTTCTATTCCCCACTTTCCCAGAGACCACACATTCACTTATCAAATATCAGCCTCAAGTCACATGTCCTTCAATCTTTTCCAGTTTGGTGATGCAGTTTTTTATTTGACCTGCCCACTCCTTCCATATAAGATTTGAAAATCCACCCTTCTTCTCTGATTTTAATGTAATAGTAACTCAGAAAATGCACCATCTCTTTTTTTAAAATATTTTAAATCTTGGGAGCAATTTTTTTTCAAAACTAGAGTTTTTTTTCAAAACTAGAGTGTTTCTTCACACATAGGAACTTGCAGCCAACCAAGCCCTAGATTCTTTCTTACTGATTGCAGGTAAACCTTTCCGATTCATTGTATACACCTCCAAAGATCCTGACCACTTATCATAGAAGAAGGAAGGGGCCTTCCTCATAGAAAATGCTCTTAGTAAAGAATGCAGGATGAGCTTTATTCCCAAACCCCTGTCCCCCAAAATAACAAAATAAAATACAGAAAAGCAACAAGTGGAAAACCAAAACAGAAAGAGTCACTGTAAAGAAGGAGTCATGTCTTAAAGATACATAGCCTAAGAGTACAAAAAAAAGTAAATTGATATGTGAGAAACCAGTCCATCCGTGTGCTAAACAATCTTCCGGGAGCAAGTTGGAAACTCTTCTTGCGGCATCTCTATGTGCCTCCCACCTGTTCTGCATCAGTGTTTGTCAAGTCCTATCAGTTCTGTTTCCACACTAGCCATTCGTTCATTCAGCAAATGTTTACTGAGGCCTTGCTGTGTGCCAGGAACCACTGTAGGCAACAGGAGGGCAGCAAAGGAGGGAGAGCCAAGGGCCCTGCTCACACGGAGTTTATAATCTCATCAGGGAGAAAGACCATAAGCACGCGATCACATGAGTATGGCAATTTCAAATTGTGACAGGTGCACAAAGGCAGTAAAACAGGATCATCAGATATCTTGATCCAGCCTTTTATAATTTCCCCTACTTTTGACCCTCATTCCTTCTTAGCTGTCCGATTACAGTCTCTTCCTCGTCGTCAGATGCATACCCAGTCAGTCATGTTATTTCTTACCTCAGAAATCTCAAAATGTGCCACAGTGCTGGCCATGTGAAATACCAACCCTCATCGTGCTGCTGAAGACACTTATGCTGTGATCCCGAGCCCTGCTCTAGGGTCATCTCCTTGTGCAGTTTGTGTTTTAGGCAGAGGCTCCCACCCAGTTCCCTAAATCGTTCAGTTCTCTGGGGCTCACTCAGAGGTCATTTATGTCTTAGAGCCCCACCCTGATGCTCTTCTTCCTTTCTGCCCTCAAATACAAGTATAGCTTTTCCTTCTTTGGGTCCCCAAAATACTTTGTTTGTATTTGTCTTTTGGACTTTATCTTACACTGCCCTATTTTTAGAGTTGCTGCTGCCCTATCTAATCACTCCTGAGAGCAGGGGTCTCGGCCTCACCATTTCTGGATTTCTATTGCCTGTCACTGTGCTTGATAAACAGTAGCTTCTTGATATTGTTTATTGTGAAAATGATTTAGGATGAATTAAATGACTAACTAACTTTTGATGATATGAATTATTGTACCATGGCCATACCTAAAGTCCCTCTAGATTCAAGTTAAGGGATGCATTTTGCTAAAAGTCAGCCTTATAACACTTATTGTAAGTGCGCAAAAATATTTTCATTGGCTTTGTAGCACACGCTATGAAAGAACAGGAACTAATATTATTGAGCACCTACTATGTATGCATCAGATACTATGCTAGAAACTGCACATACATCATTTCTCATCCAAGCAAGGAGACCGCCTGCATAGCCAAAAGCAGGCATCTCAGTGTATCAATTTATCTTTCAAAGTTCAAGACAATTTCATCTAACACACTATTTACTTGTTTAGTCGTTTTTAAAACATTATTCATCTTCCCTTAGCTGCTGTCCTAGCTAGAGCACAGGGTTGCCCCTTTCTTTCTTCTTTTTTTCCCACTACTGTACTCCTAGCACCTAGTATAGTGCTGATGAGACAGAGTAGGCACCAAAAAAATGTTTAATAATCAGACTTAACTTTTTTTCACATCCTTGCAAATTCTGTCCTAGCAGGTCTTGCAGTTGATCCCCGAGAACAAAATGACCATTTGGAACATTTGCATGTGAAGATCACATTCTCCCCTGCTGTAAATAAAACTCAAACATTTCTCCCAAGTGACCCAGCTTCACAGGTGTACATCCTGAGAACCAGAAACATCTGAGCGAAGAGGGAAGGAGGAACCCTGCAACGTTCCAACCACACAAAATGCTTTTTCAAAGACAAAATGAGAGAAAGTCTTAGGAACAGCCAAAGCCTTTTGCAAAAAGAACTCCCTTGTGGAATGATGGAAAAATTTGGAACAAAGGTTTCCCTGGGGCTGGAAGTGTTACTGGCCTCAAGGATCATCTGAACCAATAGCACGGCTTGAGTGAGTGTGGGTTCCAAGCTCAGCGCCTGCCAAATCCAGGATTTCTCTTCCCCAGCCCTGAAGACAAACCAGAGAGAAATTAAATCTGTTGGAGATCTGAGGTGCAGAGGAAAGTACATGTGGCTACAATGAAGAGGAGTCATTTCTATTTATTGTTTAATACCAGGCTGTTTTTTAGTTACTGTTCCTTAGATTCTTGCATAATAGTGTTTCATTTACTTAAGTGTGGGCGTCACCAGCAACTGCCCAGTCTCTTCAATCAATAAGGCATGTGGGGTATTGTCATTAGAAAATATATTGATTTGCCTTTTTTTTAACTTGTACGACAGACAAATAAACAAGCCTGTTTATTTCAAGATACCCACCTAAAGAAACATTAAAAATTCTAAACAGTTAATATTTCTTAAACTTTAGTCCAGGGATCTGCTGCTGCTGCATTTTTTAGAGCATTTTCTCCTCTTCCATTTGAGTCTGAACTTCTTTTCTACCTGAATTGTGAAAAGAAACTCAGAAAACAATTACTTCCCTCATCCTGGCCCATCCCTTGTTTCTCATATCGGCTTTGAAATAGCAACACTAGGGCCAGCCGCAGCTTCTCTAAGCGACAGTTGCTTTCCCCTTGCCAAAGGAGATAAAGGGTGAGGATAAAGGAACATCTGGCTTTCTGGCCCCAACACATGATGCAAGGAGGAAAGTCTCTTTGATTCCTCATCTCCTTTAAATTCATCTTTTATCTCCCTAATAGTCTCCTCATCTAAAGTTTAAATTAAAGTAATATTTGTACATGTCCACCATATGCCATCCACGTGATTCATGTTAGTAGAGTGAATTATTCCTTTAACAACTCTTTATTGAGCTCCTAATGCACACCATGCACTGTCTAGACTCCACGGTTAAAACCACAAAAAAGAAAGGCTCTCTTCCCTGAAGTCCAGGTTGAGGACAATTAAAGCACAATTGGTGCTATGGTAGAGGCAAACACAGGGTACCACGACAAAAGATCGGAGGAACAGCTAACTCTGTTCCAAGAAAGCCTTAGAAAGCATCATGGAAAGAGTCACAAACAGGAGTTAGCCCGCAAAGAGGGAAAGAACAGGGAAATGCATATGCACAAATCCAGGGGCAAAAGACACAGCAAGCAACCTTATAGAACTATGAACAGTTCCATGTAGTTAAGGATAAGTTGGGGGTGTCAGTGGTAAGACACAATGTAGAAGACACCAAACCGTGAAAAGTTTTTTATCCTGTGGACAAGAGGGAGTTGATGAAAAATTCTAAGCAGGGCTGAGAAAAGGGACATGATTGGACATTCAGAAAGATTATTGTGGGTTAATGTGAGGACTGGAAACCAAGAGATCTATTGGGAGGCTCTGGTGCTAATCCGAAGAGAAAAAGCTACCCAAACTTAGCTAGTGACACTGCAAGTGGAGATGAGCCCTCAGAGCTGAGAAATGTTTAGGGGAGGTAGAATGTTCAGGATCTGGCTACTGATTTGAATGTAGGGGTCAGGGAGAGGGAAGAATTAAGGACAATTCCCAGAAGACGAGCAAGCTTTAAAGGGGAAACAAAGAGAAGAGCTCAATCGGGGCCTGATTGAGTGGAGATGCCTACAGGACATCACAGTGTCCACGTCCAGATAACCTTTATAAACCACAGGTCTGAAGCTCAGGAGAACCTTTCAGGCCATTGTCATGGTTTCCAGGGTCATTAGCACGTAAATATACATTGTAGCTATGACAATGGATGAGATCACTTACAGAGAGTATACAGCAGGTGAAGGGAAGAGAACCAAGGTCGGAGACTTCAGGACACTGAGCTATACAAAAGGGCAGAAAAAAAGTGTGTCAGAAAGGAGACTGAGAGGGGCAGCCAGAGATGTAGGAGGGAAGCTGGGAGAATGTGGCTTCATAGGAGGCAAGGGAAGAGAGGGTTCTAACAGGGAAGGAAGTGGTGGACAGTGTCAAGGCTGAGAGGTCAAGTCAGATAAATGAGAATGTTTGTGAGATTTAGCAATAAAAGGCGGTTTGTGCCGTGGGTGGGAGCAGTTTCTGAGGAGAAGTGTAGGCAGAAGCAGACTTCAGTCAGTCGAGAGGGAAGGAAGATGAAGAAGCTACAGAGAATGCAAGCAGTTGTTTCAAGAACTTGGGCTGTGCAGGGGAGGAGAAAAGTGCTGGGCAAAGGGAGGGAAAGGAAGAGTTAGAGGGAGGGTTTTGTTTTTTAAGACAAAAGAGACTTTAGGATATTTAAAGAAAAAGGATTCAGTGAAAATATTGATGCTGAAATATAGAAGAGAGACAATAATTGTTGAAGTGCCCAAGGAGACCCAAGGTGATGAGAGCTTAGGTTCAGGTAGAGGGAGGGTGGGCACAGGTATAGGGACAAGTGAGGTGGTGGGTGGGGTGGCAGGAAATTGTGAGCATTCTCATCAATGGGTTCTAAGTTTCTGTGAAGTAACAGGTAAGGCTGTCTGAGCGTCAGGATGCGGTAGAAATTTGAAGGGGCAAAATAAAAGATCTGAGGTGATGGAGGAAAAGGCTTATAACGGATACTGTGGAGGGTGAAGGGACAGAGCTGACCAGGGAGGCAGGGGTTCCAGGAAAGGTCTGTTGGCCCAGGGTTATGGGAGTGAACTTGGAGTACACCCTTCTGGGGTTGGGTGATTTTCTCCAACAGTACTCTTCAGTGCAGAGCACTAGGAGGGGAGACAACTGTCAGTGGAAGAGTTTTGCCTGAAAGTGTTGATGGAAAGACAACTGAAAAATGCTGAGGGGGAAACACGAAGTTCAGGAGTGAGCCAGGGTTCCAAGAAGTGGAGGCAGTTCAGAGAGCAGAGGAGGTTGGATGTGGTCACTTTCCGAAAGGAAAATGGAAACGCTCAGGACAAGGGGAGCAGTGGAGTTTGGGTAAGGTAAAGGAAACCCAGAACAGAGGAGTGAAATGGGAGAAAATAATTTTCCTGAGAGAGTCACACCTCGGCCTGCAACCAGGGAAGGCAACAAGATGGAAGAAATAGCCCTACCCGGGTTGCTCAGTTGGTTGGGACATTGTTCTGTACAACAAAAGGTTACAGGTTCGATCCTTGGTCAGGGCACATACCTAGGTTATGGGTTCAATCCCCATTTGGGGCTCGTGTGGGAGACAACTGATCACTGCTTCTCTCTCAAACATCAATGTTTCTCTCTGTCTCTGCCTCTCTCTCAAAAAATCAAAACATATCCTTGGGTGAGTATTACAACAAAAAAGATAGAAGAAACACTGGGCTGAGCTGACAACCAAGGGTCTCCCCAAAACAAAGCCCAGCAGTTGTCTCATAGCTAGGAAAAGCTCAGGCCTGTGTGAAGGAGTAAAGCCAGGCTTGCACCAATGTTCCTGGTGAGGGAATCCTGGCCCATTTGGTAGGTCTGTGCTGATTAGCTTGTTCCTGAGACTCTCCTGTTGGAAACCACAGCAGCCTCTAGGGACTGGGACACTCAGGTGTCTCCAGAAGGAGTGAGCCCATGTGTGGTTCAAGGGTACCTTGTTCTCCTTGACTTACTTAGCTCTCACCTTGTGAGGTAAATAGTATTACTTCCCATTCGCAGAGGAGGCTTAGAGAGTTTAATTTGTTCCAAGCCCTCGACTAACAAATGATAGAAGCAGGATTAACTATGCATTTGCTTTCTCCAAGTTCACCATCTGTCAAACGATAGTTCTCAATGTCACAGGACTATCAATCCCTTATTCACGTTAAGCCATATGGGGAGATATATTGCCAGTGTAATGGTTATAATATTTTTGAAAGTAATAAACTGATATCTTTTTATTCTAATTAACTCCCAAAACATAGGTCCTGCTGACTAACATACCTGATTGATTGATTCTGGAGAGAGGGGAAGGGAGGACCCATGCTTTGGGAGAGAGATCATCAATGTGAGAAAGAAATAGCAACTGACTATCGCCTGCACGTGCCCTAGCCATAGCCAAACCCCAAACCAGGCATGTGCCCTGACTGGGAATCAAACCCACCACGTCTCAGTTTGCAGGATGATGCTCAGCCAACTGAGCCACACTGGCTAGGGCCTGAGATTAGGTTTTAAGAGATTGTAGCTCCTGTCTTGGTCACTCTGTCACTTGGATCACTCACTCTGGGGGAAGCCATGTCAAGAGCAGCTTTATGGAAAATCCCATCGGTGAGGATTGGTGCCTCCTCCCAGCAGCCACATGAGTAAGCTTGGAGACACACCCTCCAGCCCCAGTCAAGTCTTCAGAGTCTTGGGCAACAGCTTGAGTGCAACCTGCCCCACTAAGCTATGTCTGGATTCCTGACCCTCAGATAGTGTCAGATTATAAACATCGTTGTTTTAAGTTGCTAGGCTTTGGGGGTAACTTAGTGCTTAGCAAGACTAAACTCGATAGCCAGATGTAGTAGACTCAGTCCGTAGAACTCTAACATGAGCCATGTCAATGGTAACTCAGGATATGGCATAAAAGAAGTTCATGCCAATCTAAAGAGGGAAAGGAGGCAGGAGCTCTTTGGGGAGGAGATGAGAAGATAAGAAAAGGAGAAGAAAAAGAAGCATTCAGATACTCGGGTCCCAACTTTGCCTCAACAGACACTGTAAGTGGTTGTGTGATTTGTTTGCTGCTCATGGTGCCTAGTCCAAGGAGCCCAGTTGGAGTGACTATCCAAGCCTTGTTCCATACGCTGAGTTTTGCAGCCTGGCCCCAGACCATTTCTATCTGAGGGATATGATTTTCTAATTTTCACAAAAGACCTGTATGGGTTACCAGTCTCCCAGTCCACTGTTGGATCAAAATAATGAGAAGTGGGGAGATGAAGACAATTAAATACATTTAGAGGTTTTTCAGTGCAAGGGGCCTTTTCTAACTTCCCTGGATACACATTGTAGAAATTTCAAGTCCCTTAGAGGAACCCAAGCTTTAACATAGCATTGTCCAAACTGGCTAGAAATGGCTGCAGGACAAGCCCAGGTGGAGAGAAGAGAAGACCAGAGAAGTGCCCCCAAAGATCTCCCATTGCTTCCATGTTGGAGTAGAAGGGATTCTGAAGTTCCCAGATGACCCCTGTTGGGGATGGCTGAGTAGAGAGCCAGGGGGCCGCCATAGGGTTGCTAGGACATGGGGTAAGAATGAACTTTCTCAACCGTTTTGGCTCAGGCTGCAACCAGAGAATCTGCAGCACCAGCAACAGTCTAAGTCTTGGCTGAATCAAGAGATTCAGTACAAGTTTCACAACCATAGTTTCAGCAGCAGATTCAGCAGGGTTTCCTGTAATAGGAGAGATAAGGGACATCACCCTGGATGCCAACAAGGACGTATTTTAACCCAACAGCTCTAGGAGAGCTCAAGAACCAGCAGTTCTTCTCCCAGCCCCACTTCCAGGACCATTAAGAGAAGGCCTGGGTAGGGGCAGGATAACCAGAAACACTGAATATTTACTCAAAATACAGGAATTACCCAAAAGTCTCTTTTTTAAACTGACATGTTTGTGTCCAATCCTAGCTGTTCATGGAGTAGACCAGAGAGCTATAAGAAATAGTTTGGAGAGATTTGTTGAAGCTTTTGTTTTTGTACTTTCCAATTTGTAATGGATTACATTTTTCCTCCATTCTCCACTCCCCACTGATAACCCTCCCTGTGATCTCCATTTCTGTGAATCTGTTCCTGTTCCAGTTGTTTGCTTAGTTCATTTTTGTTTTTGTTTTTTGTTTAGGTTCAATTGTTCATACTTGTGAGTTTGTTGTCATTTCACTGTTCGTAGTTTTGATCTTCTTCCTTTTCTTAGATAAGTCCCTTTAACATTTCATATAAGGGCTTGGTGATGATGAACTCCTTTAACTTGACCTTGTCTGGGAAGCACTTTATCTGCCCTTCCATTCTAAATGATAGCTTTGCTGGATAGAGTAATCTTGGATGTAGGTTCTTGCCTTTCATGACTTGGAATACTTCTTTCCAACCCCTTCATGCCTGTAAAATTTCTTTTGAGAAATCAGCTGCTAGTCTTATGGGAACTTTTTTGTAGATAACTGTCTCCTTTTTTCTTGCTGCTTTGAAGATTCTCTCCTTAACTTTCATCTTGGGTAACTTGATTATGTTGTGCCTTGGTGTGTGCTTCCTTGGCTTCAACTTCTTTGGCACTCTCTGAGCTTCCTGGACTCCCTGGAAGTCTATTTCCTTTGCCAGATTGAGGAAGTTATCCTTCATTATTTGTTCAAATAAGTTTTCAATTTCTTTCTCTTCCTCTTCTCCTTCTGGCATCCCTATGATTCGGACGTTGGAATGTTTGAAGTTGTCCTGGAGGTTCCTAAGCCTTCCCTCATTATTTTGAGTTCTTGTTTCTTCATTCTATTCTGGTTGAGTGTTTATTTCTTCCTTCTGCTCCAAACCATTGATTCAAGTCCCAGTTTCCTTCTCTTCACTGTTGGTTGCCTGTACATTTTCCTTTATTTCCCTTTGCATAGCCTTCACTTTTTCCTCTATTTTGCGACCATATTCAACCATTTCTGCGAGCATCCCGATGACTAGTGTTTTCAACTGTGCACCTGATTGGTTGGCTATCTCTTCATCGCTTAGTTTTATTTTTTTTTTTTTTGAGCTTTAATCTGTTCTTTCATTTGGGCCATATTTTTCTGTCTCAGTGCACCTGTTATGTTGTAAGGGGCAGACTATTTGGTATTCATCAGGGAGGGGCAAGCCGCTTCACTGCCTTGTGGCACAGTATGTGGAGGAGGGGTCCAAGAGGAAACAATGCCACTTACTTAGCTCTTGGCCAGCTTTCATTCACTTCCCTTGCTACCCATAAGCAAATTGGGCCTTTGTGGTGCTGATTCCCGGGTGGGTGGGTTTCTGTATGCTCTAGGACTCCATAGGCCTCTCCAATGAATTCTCCTGTGAGGCTGGGAGTTTCTCCCTCTACCACAACCCCCACAATTTCTCACAGCCAGAGGTTTAACACTTTATTTCCCCACGCTGGAACACTGGATTGCACAGTCTGGCTTACTCCCCAGTTGTTCCTCCTAGTTTATCTGCATGCAAATAAGGGACCACCTGGTCCACCAGCCACTGTCTTACCTGCCCTGGTCTGCCAGCTGCCACCTCACCAGCCTGGTCTTCTAACTACCGCCTTGCCACATGTCCTCTCTGCCCCAGCTGCTCATCTCTGCCCCTTCTACTAGTCTGAATGAATGTTTCTTTAACTACTTGGTTGTCAGACTTCCATACAGTTCAATTTTCTGGTAGTTCTGGTTGTTTTTTGTTTTTAAATTTGTTATTGTCCTTCTTTTGCTTGTGGGAGGGGGCCAAGTGTATCTGCCTACACTTCCATCTTGGCTGGAAGTCCAGAAGTCAAATCTCTTAAGTGCTTGCAAAATTGTCTTCCTTTCCATAGCAAAATGTGAAGAAGAAGGAGGAGGAAAATCCCACTTCTTAGCATTTATTCTCATTTTAATTTTGCCTCCTCATTCGCCATCTATGTATTTATTCTCCCAGTTTATCTTAAAGCCCAGAAATAATCTTTTTCAAATTGAACTCAACAGAATATCAAGATTTTCAAGTTGCTCTTGGTGCTAACTATTTAAAGAACGGGAGGGGTCTTGTACAGCTAAAGAAAAATAAATGTGTGAATGGATAGAGACTTAGAGAGACTCTCAAAAGGTGAATGGAAAGCCCATCTTTCTACTAGACTTCGAGCCCAGTTGTACCTGTCACTTCCTTTGGGATCTTGTAGGAGTTTTTGAATTTCCTTGAATCTCAGTTTTCTCACCCATAAGATGAAAATTATGTTAGTGGCCAAAAATGGCACCCTGTGTCAGACTCTGTTAGGCAATCTCAATACTTGACTTCAGCTTGAAAGAATTCAGAGCCAAAGAACTCAAATTATAAGGGAAAGTTGATGTAGAAAGTCATAGAGGTAGAAGTGAGATGTAGAAGAAATGGGGTCAGGAAACAAATTACAGCAAAGGAAGGGCCCTTGGGGTGTCAGAGGGAGGCAAGGAGGGAAAGAGAGACAGAGAGTACCATAGGGAAAGAAAGGGGAGGGGAAAGGCTCAAGTTTGTTCCACAGACAGGGCTGCACTGGGTCCTCCATCCTGATGGCTTTTATTTGAGTTCTCAGGGGAGGATCTGAATAGAATAATTATCAGCTCTCCCACTGTGTTTCCTCAGGGTTGTGATCTTTACTGACTGGTCAGCACCAGGGCAAGGGGGACATTGGTCATTGCAGCTGGTCCTGAGATCAGCCATGATGTCACTCCCCCTAGTTTTGCTGCTTTTCTGGGCTTGGAGCTGAAACATGGCTCAGACCTGGATGCCATTCTCAGGAGTTAATGCTTAAGGGAGCGGTCATGCAAAGGCTTGTAGTTTTTTCTGTTGCTAAACACCTGGGTCTCCCCACCCAGGTGATCCTCTGCACCTGGCCCATTGTTCCTGCTCGGTTCAAATCTATCTAACTGCCTACTATAACACAATAACATCAATACTACCTATATCACCGAGTTGCTGTGAGAATTCAATGAGATAACATATATAAGACTCCTATTATTTGAGGGTAATGTCCCAAACCACCACTGATATCACACATAAGATATTACAGTGCTACGCAACTCACATATAAAGCAAGAAATAATTCTTGCCTCCTCTCCACCCTCTACCTATGCAGCAAAACAAAGGAAACTGAAGCTTCAGAGAATTCAGTTGCTGAACCAGCAACCAAATGGTGCACAAATTACCAACCAGCAGCTGTTCCCAGGGTGGACAAGTTGACAGTAAAGATCCTATGTCATCAGAAACAAATTCCTGCAGCAAACACAAAAACCCCAGGACAGACCAGATAACAGGAGAGGATACAGGCCAGGCCCACACTAGCCAAGGCATATTTACATTTCCTTAATGAGATGAAACTGAGGGGTGATAACAAAAGTTTTGTTACCAAATCCTATTACCTTTAGATCTTGCTGCTCAGAATGTGACCCAAGGACCAGCCACAGCAGCATCACCCAGGAGCTTGTTGGAAATGCAGCATCTCAAGCTCTGCCTCAAACATACCGAACCAGAATCTGTATTTTAACAAGATCCTTGAGTGAACCATTGTTTGCATGTTACAGTTTAGGAGGCACTATTTTGGAGTTCATTGAACAGAGAAGCCTGTAAGGTCAAGAATATGTAGTTCTCAACATGTGTTCTGAGTGTTCATAAGATTTCTGATTTAAAAAACCCTTTAGGCATTGTTACACATAGAAAGCTCATCCAAGTGAACTCTACCTGACAATCACTGTCAAGATTCTGGTACGCAGATGAGCAAAAACAAATAAGCAGAACCTTTGGGGATTTACGTTTTAATCAATGCCTCTCTGTGTCTGGGGGATGTCACATGCTACAGGAGCACCTATGAAGCACCCTAGTAGGACTTTTTGGTATATGTATATTGAGCATTCATTCATTCAACACTGGACATGTACTCATAGGTAGCTCTGTTCTTAGAAAAATAACCAAACCTGGATTAAGTAATATTTTTAAATTAAACTACAACTCCCCATAAAAGTTAAGGTCTACATGTAATTGAAAGCTTTTACATTAAGGAAATTTAAAGAGTTTAGTCTTCTGTTTTAAAAACTGTTAACAAGAAATAAAATGTTAGGAAAAATATTACAGACCATAAAATATGCATGTGAAATATAATTTCCCATAAGTTTACACGAACAGCCTGGGATGAGGAAAGGAAGAAAAATATAAAGAAAAAGAAAGAAGCGGGGAGCCTTAAGGAAAGCAGGCGAAGAATGAGATGGTGAGAAAGGAACAGGAGAGAGACAGAGGGAGGCAGACATGGGTACAACCTTGGGTGAGTTATTGGACAAGTTAGAGCTGCTTCTGTTACACCTGACTTTTGGTTGAGTTTATGGTAAAATTCTGTATCACCTCAAAGTTTGGCCCTTTCCCTGTTCTTATTAAATATCATTGGCTCTAAAATTGAGGAGCTGTAACTGCCCTTCTGTGCTGAGAGGTATTTAAGTACTACCTCTAATTGTAAGAGGAGGATTAATAAATTATCAACAAGGATAATTTCTGTAGTTCTAATATTTCTAAATATTCTGAATCTATTTGAGTATTCACAATATCTACTGTGCTCTGAGAAAGCTACTGTAAGGACCTTGCTTTCTAACCATTAGTCATCAAAGCAATGATACAACTGAACTGGACCTGCACACTATAATACCAGACTGGCAGTCATCTGTTTTTTTAATAAAAGATTTCCAAAAATAAAAGTGACATGTCAGTAAATTAATATGAAGTTCACTGTTAAGGTATCCATCAAAAAGCTAAAATTTATTTCAATAGAGGACCTCATCAAGGTGTCTGAAATGAAGAATAGTGGGACCCAGTTGTTTTATTACCCCATGAGCATAAAAAAATTGTGCTTTTTTTTTTTTTTTTTCACTTTTGAGGTAGACATTTTTATGGGCTAGAATCTTCTCAAGGCTTCCATTGCACACAGAGGCTAGGGGTGTGAACTCACTCAGACCCAGCTTACGTTTCATGCATTGCCACAGTAACGTGCAAGGAAGCAAAGAGACCAGCAAATTCATAAATATAGAGCAATTTGTGATTTCCCATACAAGTATTTTTTTTTTTTAGTGCCAAGTCTTTTGTTTGCAACAAACCAAGAACTGAAATGTTGGTTGTCATGCTCACTATCACACAGAAAACACGGAGTGAAAGCCGTTCACACTTCAAATCAACAGAGTGGGAACGAGATTCATCTTACTGAAACTCCACACAGCAAAAATATTCAATTGGTTGTGAATAGAAATAAAATATGCGTCAGAAAGCAGAAAACATAGCTTTTAGGGAGATAGGTTGCTTTTTAAGAGATGCACCTGTAGTTCCATAACAACAGCGGAACAGCTGAAGTGTGATTTCCTAGTCCTTGTTATATTTTAGCTGTCACGGAAACAAAAGTAATGGAAAAGTTACATTTGTATTTATAAAGTGACTATAAATTATCTATTCACTACAAAACATTTTATCCCTTATCTATTTAGATACAATTATAGCCTTGCTGTCCAGCATTTTAGAAAACAGGATGTCGGTTAATAAAAATTCCAGTTAAGTAAGTATTCATTTGCCCTGAGCTAGTCTCTTTCTTATTTTGTTCCTTTATTCTTTCCTCCTCAGCTGGGCAAAAAAATATGTGTTCCAGTAACCTAACTTTTATTTCCAAAAGTTAGCAGAAACAATAAATAACTCTCAAAGTTTCCACTGTTTTTATAGCCCTCTGACATTGTAATTCAGTAAAAAGTTTTATATGATGTACTATCAGAATCTAGACAAATTAGTAAAATACTAATTTTTTACTAAAAAACAGAGTTTGGCTGTGATGACACTTTAACAAATATAGTGTATGCTCATATATACAAGTGTTTGTCCATGTGTGGTATATGTGTACACACTTTCTACCAGATTAAAAACCCTGTGAGGGTAGTGAGTCTGTCTGGTTCACTTCTGTATCTGGAACATAACCTAGTTTCTAGCATAGAATAGAGTAAGCATGTGATACAACAATTTACTCATTGACTAATCTTCATTGAGCATCTACTGTGATCCAGGCCCTGTTTCTAGATCATGAGGATAGAAGATTAAAGAAGAAAGAAGAAAAGAAAGTTTCTGTTCTCATGGTGTTTTATTCTAGTAGGGAATAACAAGCAAACAAATAAGTAAAACACACAGGGTATACTTTGGGGGTGGGGAAGCTGCATAAGGATGGAAAGTGATGAGTATGAAATGCTACTCCTAGCTACTGGGTGGTTGTAGTAGAAGCTGGGCCATCCAGATCCCCCTTCAGGACCAGACCCTCATCCCTCAGCTGCCATGAGTGTTGGCTGCTGAGAGGTCACAGCTGGGACTCTCTAGGAACTGCTCTTAGTAGAAGGAAGCTCCGTTATCCAAGGTTATGCCCTCTCTGGAGGAAGCCTGCATCTGGTTCAAGAGGGTACACATCATCTCTTGCCTCAACTGGGACAATTCTGTGTGTCCATCCCTGCTCCAGAACTCCCAGTAGGGTCAGCAGAGGCCAAGGTTGTATCAACAGTTCTGCTTCTCCCTTCCATGCATCTTCCTTCAGCCTCATCCATCACAGATGTTGGTCCCAAATATTCTCCCCAACAAATCTTAATGGAAATCTCAGAGTCTCAGTGTGAGCAAAGGAAAGAATGGCATCCAAGCAGAGTTATCAAATAAGCACTGGATTCTGAGGTTCAGGGAAAAGTGGGGCTGGGGGTAGGAATTTGGTAGTTGTCAGACTTAATTAAAGCTATAGGACTAGATAAAAATCACCCATGGAGTTAAGTGTAAATAGAGGGGAAAGAGGTTCAAGGGTGGATTTTGGAACCCTTCAACATTTAGAAACCAGGAGGGATGGAAAGAATCAGCAAAGAAAATTGAAAAGAATCAGCCGTTGTGATAACAGAACTGTGGAATGGTGTCCTGGTTAACCAGAGAGTCCAGTGCTCCAAGGAGGAGGGCTTTGTCAGCTGGGTCAAACACTGTGAACAGATCAAGTTGATGAAACTGACTTGATGATTAGATTTGGCAACATAGAAGTCATTGATGACAAGAATATTTTCAGTGGATTGATGGAAAAAATATAATTTACTGAATGAATATAGCATATCTTATGAGTCAAGATTTAGTAGATATCTGTTATTTTAACAGAATTTATCTGTACTTCTTCCATGTTTGAGAAGGTAGGTAATCTGTGTGCGTTCTCAGTGCCTAGAATACCTGGCAGATGGTATGTACTCAATGCATATTTTTTGAATGATTCACTTACATGGTACCATTTTTGTTAGTACACAAACATCAATGATCTAATGATATAGAATTTTAAATATGAAGAGATGACAATCTTTCTTTCTAACTCAACTGTCTCTTTTTACAACCCAGCAAACCATGGCCTAGGACAAGGATCCCCAAACCCCAGCCATGCACTGGTACTGGTCCATGGCCTGTTAGGAACTAGGCCTCACTGCAGGAGGTGAGTGGTCGGCAAGTGAGTGGAGCTTCGTCTGTATTTACAGCCGCTCCCAATGGCTCCCATTACTGCCTGAACTCTGCCTTCTGTCAGATCAGGAGTGACATTAGATTCTCAAAGGAGCGTGGACCCTACTGTGAACTGCGCATGCCAGGGATCTAGGTTGCGTGCTCTTTATGAGAATCTAATGCCTGATGACCTGAGATGGAGCTGAGGCGGAGATGCTGGCACTGGGGGACAGGTGCAAATGCAGATTATCATTAGCAGAGAGGTTTGACTGCCCAGGGACCATAATAAATCAATTGCTTGCAGACTTACATCAAAATCCTATCAGTGAGCGACAAGTGACAATTAAGCTACATCTGGTGGCAGGCTATAAAGCCACTCCCTCTCCCCCCAAGTCTGTAGAAAACTTGTCTTCCACAAAACTGGTCCCTGGTGCCAAAAAGGGTGGGAACTGCTGGCCTAGGAGATTGACACATGGCTGAGTTGGGACCAGATTTCAAACCTCCACAGTTGAGTTCTTTATTTTATCTACTACGTCTTGGCATAAAAAAGTTTGCTTTATGTAACTCTGTGATCCTAAAGTCACTTTCAGTTCAAGGTAGAAAAAGAAAATCCCTCAATGAGATTTCTTAATGCTCCTAAATAGATTAAATTGTATGAAAATTTCTGTTTAAAATTTTACTATTTAATTCCATGTTTTCATTGTTAAAATACTAAGGAGTTTAGATTATGCTAAGAGTTGTCATATTACTTAGAAAGTAACTCAGAAATAGAATAGCACAGAATTTAGGTACTTATTCCCTTCACCCCAAGCAAAAAGTTTTCTTGATTCTTTTCAGTTAAGTCTTTTTTTT